>VNKF01002719.1:7234-204945 GCA_008044355.1 Drosophila lacteicornis
GGGGCAGTGCATGTGCTACCCCCCCCCCCAGCCCTCAAGCCTAAACCTCAAACTCAAAACCCAAAAAACTTGGTCCCTGCCAACGAGCTTATTTTTTACGCTCTTACACAATTTTTTGGTTAAATTCGTAAAGAGATTTGTAAGGGATTTATTTGGGTTTTTATTTGCAGCGTTATTTAAGGCTTTTGTTTCTAATTTTTGCAAATGATAATCCATTAAAGTTTACTGGACTTTAATTAAGAAATAAGGGATTTAATCTATACAAAGGAAATTATGTGGTTTCTTGGTATTTCATTTGTAGAAAATTATTACTTGGCTGAATAAATGTTATAAGATAAGAGGGATATCAAAATATATTTTAAAAATATTAAATATTAAATTTAGGATATTCTAGGAAATAGATATATATTATTTTATATTATAGGAAGGCTTGTTTTAAATTTTTGAAGAAGAAATTGCATTAATAAGCAAACCATAAAGTTAAATACCTTTAATTTCCTATTTTCCCTAAACATATTTAAATTCCCGCATTTTACTAATAACAAAAATTAATAAATATCTTTTTAAACAATAAAAATACGACAAAAGTTAAACAATATATTATGAAACTCCAATTTTCAACTCCCAACAATATAAGAAACTCAAAACCCTCCCAAGGATAAGCCAAAAATCCTGGCAATAATAAACCAACTCGTTGCTTGTAATTACGGCAATCTAAAGAGGAATTTATACCGCCTACAATTGCATTCCAGACCAGGGAAACCCCACAGTGAAGCCTCAACGAAATCTCTGGGCCTGAAAAAAGACCACCCGATACCAAAACCAAACCCGAGACCCCCAAACAGAATTCGGCAAAACTCACAGAGGCAACACATCAAGTTAAAACCAATATAATAACATATATAAAAAGAGCACAGTCTGTCTGGTTGCCCCATTCCCCCTGGCAGGCTGGCAGGCGGCAGTCTTAGTCCCTGGTTTGTAACACATTTTCGTGTTTCGCTCGTGTAGCATTTTTCGGTGTGCGAAAAGGGTTAAACAGGACGAAACAGGACGAAATGAAGTCCCCCCTGCATGTCCCATCCGCCACTTCACATTTTATTTATATATTTCACTTCTTTCGTTTTGTTTCTTCTGTGGGTTTCGGCTTTTTTGTATTTCTTTTTATTTTTCGGGTATTTTGTATATCGCTTGCAATTTTTTGTCGTCTTTTATTTCCTCGCCAGAAGGAGAGTATTTGCATTTTGTGATGCATTCCGGAGCTTGTATTACTTTTAGGAATTTGATAAAAATAATAATATACATTCTAGAATTTAGTGAGACCCCTAAATCAAGTTAATATTAATTATAAACACATATTAAGGGATTGCCTTAGAATATATGTAACCAGAGGCTTGAATATTTATGTTATTCATTATTTTGAAAATATATTTCTGTGCTAGAGAGTATACCTAACTTCGGTCTCTAAAATTTGCCTGGTTTTTTGGTAATTTTTGGCAATTCGGTCGCTTCTTCTTACTGCTGTTGAAGTTGCGTTTTTTCGGGGTTGACTGCAATTGCATCCTGACCCAAACTCAAACTCAAACTCAGACTCGGAACCGAACCCCTTGCTCCTGTGCGTTGTGAAGTGGAACGCGCGCCAGGTTTTTTGTCGTTTTGCTTTTAGGAAACGGGGGTTACGAGAGGGGTCAAGGGGTCCCTGCTCATCAGCCATCATCATCAACATCATCGGAAGGGAAGAAGCAGCAGCGGCAGCAGCAGCAGCACTTTTTTGGGCATTTTTTCGCGCTCGTTTTCCGTGTTGTTGCATTCTGGTCTGGTGTTTCTTTATTTTTGTTGTTTTTTGGGACATTTTATTTGTTATTTGCTGCACACACACACACACACACACACCACACACACACTCAGTTACACGCACTTCCGGAGTGCAGCTAAAAAAATAAAAGAACAAGAAATCAGCCAAAAAAA
The DNA here is from genome assembly GCA_008044355.1 of Drosophila lacteicornis. Classification (NCBI taxonomy): domain Eukaryota; kingdom Metazoa; phylum Arthropoda; class Insecta; order Diptera; family Drosophilidae; genus Drosophila; species Drosophila lacteicornis. The sequence goes on from VNKF01002719.1 coordinate 9,200, forward strand.
AGTAGTAAAAAAGGATATTTATTTGGGGAGAGTGACTTTTGATATACACTAAAATATTAATACTGTAATTGAGGTATGCCAGATTTTACACAAAGAATTTTATATTTTGTTTAAAGGTTTTATTAATAATATAATACGTTTTAATGGGATCTGTGTTTATGGTTAAGTCCTGCAAAATACCTCATAGAATGTTCTTAAAAATGTGATAAATATAAATATAGTTATAAATTCATGTTGCCAGACTTATATATAAATTTATTATAATAATCTACCATCTATTATATTTTTTTTTAAATATTTTTATTCACTAAATATCCTTCCCCCTTAGAAAACCTTTTAACCAAACCTAGTAACTAAGTCCAGGACCGAGATTAGGACCTAATTCAGTCAGGATTTCCTCAGGATATCTGGAATACTCCTCATAGAGGGTATATACCTATATATATGTTTGGAACTTAAGCGGGAGAGTTTATTAGCCCCCGCGCCGCGCGATGACGACGACGACAACGACGTTGACACAGGCGAGAGAGAGAGCAGCCGGCGTCGTTTTTGCCGTTATCGCGTTCATCGCGACACAACCGTGTGGACAACATGGGAGCAGGGATATGGCCAAAAAGGGGGATATACCACACACACACATATACACATACAGATACATAGCCAGCGGATGGACAGGGGACACATGTTCCGTGCGTTTTCGGGACTTTTTCGCGCACTTGTCGCCGCTGCAAAATGAGTTTATTTTTTTATACATTTTTTTGTTGTTTTGTTGCATTTTGGTTACGTTTTGCATCTGCCACCTTTTTATGGTGATCGAAGGGGGGAAAGGCAGAGGGGCAGAGGGGAGCTGGAGCTGATGATGAGCAGGGCACGCGATCAAAAGGGTGGCCTCCCCAAGGAGACACTGCCTGAGGCACTAATCCAAAGGATGTTTTCTGGCACGCAAAAAACATCAGGGAATATTAAAAAAAAGTTATTAAAGGGATTTTAATTTTAAGGTATTAAGTTAAATACTTTTTAGCATAATAATTTTTAATAAAGTCGTAATTATATTTTAGAATTTAATAAATATAGCTTGTAGTAAATTTCCTTCGTTTATAAAGCTTGTTTCCTTGACGTTTTTTATTTCTTTTGATATGACAGTTGAGACAAATCGACTTTGACAGGCGGCAGTGCGCCAACAACAATAATAATAATAATAATAACAACAATGAGGTTTAATCTTGATGATGATGGTGATGATCCTCTAAAATTGCACCTTGTTGAAAAAAAAAATATATAAATAACAAGAGAGAAGGCCATGGCAGTTAAATGGGAAAGAAAACAACAAGGGAAATATTGGAAATATTTAAAGAAATGCTAAAAACATTTATTTAGGTTGTTAACTATACTTAAAGTAAGTCACAAGTAAATAAAATAATTTCTGTAGGTTATTAATACAATAATAATTGAAGTTTCATAATTAATTAAGACATTATTTGGTAAAAGAATTAAAACGGGAATTAGAAGTTGAATAAAAATATAAACTAAGGATAAACAATTAAGAAAAATTGTTCAAAAGGTTCATATAAATATAATATAATATACTTTATAAAATATATTTAAAAAATTAATTTCACACTTTAAATGAAATTGTTCAAAAGGTTTATATAAATATAATATAATATACTTTATAAAATATATTTAAAAAATTAATTTCACACTTTAAATGAAAATATAAATAGTTTCATGTTTAAGTACTTGAAGGAATATTAAAAACTAATAATCTGTTTTAATTATTTACCATTTCAAATATAATTTTACCTATAATTATACCTATATTAAATACTTAAAACTTTTCTTAATAAATTGCCATTTCATTTATTATTTTACCTATTTTTCTTTAGTTTAATATTCATAAAAGATAACTCCTTAAATTATAATTCTTAATACAACATTTCCTGATTCCAATTGCCTTTGGATGGTTGAACCCTCGTCAACTCGCTTGATAATATATATAGAGTTAAGTATGGGGAGGGGGAGGTAGTCGAGTGGGTAGGGGGGGTATCCAAAGGCTTACAAAAGAAACTTGCGTAGACTCCTCGCACATAATCTTCCCCCTAGTTCCTCTCAGCTAAAGCTCTTGAGTTTTTTTTTCCTCTCATTTCGTGTGTGTGTGTGCGTGTATATATATGTTTGATTCCTTCTTTTCGCACACACTTAAGCACGCATTTTAGGCGACATCCCCCACCACCCCCCCCCGGCAAGCGGCCCCATCTTGAGCCCACCCCACACCGCCCCTTAACCCTTTGACGTCTCGTGTTTGGTTTGCCACTTGGGCATTTACCCAAATGCAATCGATATGTGGAACACACAAAAAGCGAGGGGGGGTTAGAGGATCAAGGGGGGGGGCAGGATATAGGGATGCATGATGCACAGAAAGAAATTGGGGGAAACTATAAGCTTGCAGAGATTTTTTACTCTTTATAATAATAGATATAAGTATTAACTTTGTAGGAAGATATGCTCCTATTAATTCATTTTTAAACATAAAAATTCATAAAAAATATATGTGTGCTTGCTTATAATTCCCAACTGTATCATTTGGATCACTTATTCATCATTATATCGATTAATTAAACCCACGAACCTCAAGAAAATCCCACCAATCAATTATTCAATTCTTGTTGTGTACGCAACTGGCTTCGTGAAATAATTAATAATAATTTATGACGCAGTGCCTGGTGGCACTGCAATTAGAAAATGTCAAAGCGAAAGGCACAAAAAGTGGGCTTGGGGGGGGGGGGGGGGGGGAAGGACCCTCTGCAAAATTATGCATAAACGCATTTTAGTGCGCCTACAAGTAGGCAATGCCAAAGGAACCGAGTCGGCGAAACTACAAAGGACCTCAAAGCCCAAGACGATGACGTCAAGGGGGGGCGGGCAGCAGCGGTGCAGTGCAAGGCTAAGGGGTTGGAGGAGAGGACCAAGTCGGGACACTTTTGTTGCACATTGCGTTCCCTCTGCCAGCTGAACTGAAGTGCACTTCTGACGCACTTCTCCTTTTGCGACCCGCAGGGAAGTTCATTCTAACAAAAAAAAAAAAACAGAGAAAAAAAACCGACAGAAAAATATAAGAGTAGGCAAAAACAAAAAGAAAGAAACTTACAACGCACACAAAAAAAAAAAAAAGAATCTGTAAATAAAGGATCTTGAACCTCTAACGACGGTGGGAATATCCTGTATAAGTTTGTAATTTGAAAGCAGAAGTGAAATAATAAAGGCAGGCTTGGATATAAAGCTGTGTCAGTCGGAAGGAGACAATTCATGCCGATTGCAGCTAGAACCATTTGGGAATTCTAGTAAAATTTAAGTTGATACCCAAAATATTTACAGAAATATGACATTTTATCAGAGACAGATGTTTTAGAAGGAAGACATCTCCTTAAGATAATTCCTCATCAGTGTCTCTTGCTAACAAACTTCTACACCAGTTGCTGCTCGAACCCCTTGGGAATTTTAGTGAAATTTAAGCGACAATGCAAAGGAAACCCCTTGTGTGCTTCGAACTTGCTTCCCTTTTAAAGTTCTCAAAGAAAACTTTCAATGAAAAAGGCTAAAAATCAAATAAAAATAAAAAAACAATGAATAATTAAAATTAATATTTAAAATAATCACAAATACTAATTAATAATTAATAATTCCAACAGAAATACCCCTTCTACTTATCCCCTTCGAGGATATCAAAGACTAAGCACCCAAAGCATTCGGGAAAAAAACAAAAAAAAAGAAAGCGGGGCTGGCTCCTTTGATCCTGTCGCTCGTGTAGTATCTTCTAGCCCTCCATCTCTCGCCCTCCCTCTCTCCTCTCATGTTGCAACTAACTCACGCAATTTTCAAAAAAGGTTTCTCTTTGCTGACAGCAACAACAGCAACAATGCCTCTGTTGACAAAGGCTCACAAACAACAATAACAAAACTTGGTTACTGCGGGGCGCGTGTTGGGTGGCACGAGATGCCAGTGGGTGCCACTGGGTGGCCGAGTGGGTGGTGGGTGGTGGGTGCTGGGTGGGTGGATGCTGCCTGCACAGATAATGAAAGGTCGTCGAAGTGCGTCGCATTCATGTCGCTGCGCCCGAGAGCTGATGATGCCGACAGTAACATGAAAAACAGAGACGCAACCGAAAGGGACAGGCGGCAGCAGCAGCAGCAGCAGCTTCCTCCACAGGCCTTGTCGTCCTTGGCAGGATATACTAAAAAAAAAAAAAAAAAAATGAAAGAAAAAAATAAAAACCAGAAAAGAAAAAGGGGACTGAGGCCAAGGGAACACTGCTCGGCTGCTGCTGCTGCTGCTGGTGACACAACTAATCAAGTGTTAACCAGTCCAAAAGCCTTCGCTGCGGTCACTTTCCCAGGGCTTATGGAGGGGCAAAAATGCATCTCTGAGTGGCTTAGGGTGCCAAGGGAATGCGTTTGGGGGGGATCAAGATTTCACAAAGAGAAAAATATAGGATTAGAGGGGTTTGCCGACGCCAAACAATTGCTGTCCCTTAACTGTCCGATTACGAGAAGTACAGAGAAAGGAGTTAAATGCCACAATGAATTTGAAAAATGTAGGAAATATTTATTTATAAATTAAAATACTTACAGAAATATAAATGAAATTAACTGCTTAAATATACACTCACTGCACTGTTTTAAATAATAATTTAAGGGCATAAAAAACTATAAAAACAAACAAAAGATCTATGACTTCAGAACAAAATTAAAGACAAACTTATACAAATATGATAGCTATCACTTGAACACAAAATTCAAAACAAACTAAGATAAACGTTTTAAGTCCTATGGAATTTTTATCAACCTAATTAAATGCTTGGCAATATTTTGTAATATTTTTGAAATATTAATACTAAAAAGTGACTCAGAAGTCGAAAAAATAAACCAAAACTACAGAGAGGTCAATGTACATTTACTTGTTCTTTCATTTACTTGCTTCTTTCTTTTCATTTTTATTTTTTACATTTTACTGACAACAAAACGATAAAGCAAAATTCACTAGAATATTTAATGGAAAAGTCAGAGTTAAAGTTGTAATTTCTTGAAAATAATTGATCCAGTATTGCGGGCTTAAAAAACCAAAAGAAAATAAATAAAATACAATAAAAAATACTAATATAGGTGAAGTACATTTTTCTATTGAAATTTTCTGATGATTAGTTTTCACTAGAGTTTCCAGTACTTCTTCTTAGATTTTAGCTAGGAATTCAATTGATATCAAATATTTACTGCATATAAATTTCAAATAAACAATTTTGTTTAAAGATTCCAATCACTGCTGACCAGTGTTGGTTAATTTGATCCAGTCCGCTCGCATTTTCAACTCCAACTCCTCCGGTTGAAAAGAATTCTCGTGAAGACAAATTTGTTGATGATTCTCATTGCATTTGTTGGATATTCGCTGACACTGGGATTTCAGTTTATAAGGAGTAGGCGGGGAATGTCTCGGTTTCATATTCACTGCCCACTGCCCACTGGCCCCGCTGACGTTGACGTTTTGCTGCAGTTGCAGTGTGTACACTGCACAAAAAAATGCCTAACTAGGCAGTAAAGTTTGGAAATAATTTAGAAAAGCTTATACAAATTTTACTTAATAAAAATAAAATATTTTGATGGCTCTTAATGTCAAGAAAGTCTACAAATGCAAAGGAATGATGAAATTATTTAGGAAATTAGTTAAATGTTATAACTAAAATATTATTTATTTAATTATTTGACATTAAACAGTTACAAAAAAATTAAATTCAATGATTTAATGCCTTAAAAAGACTAGAATATATTTTTAATAATTTATAAACTTCCTAGAAATATAATATATATTTTTATATATTTAAAAAATAATATTGAATATTGAATAAAAATATACCGAATTTTTTTCAGCGCCTTGCACCCGTTGCATTTGTTTTTTGCCTTCTTCTCCTTCATATTTGTGTTCTTTATTTTGTTTCGCGTTTTTTTGCCTATGTGTTTTTCCAGGAATTCCGTCACTGATACAGCCAAATGCAAAAGATACAAATAAAAAAAAAACGATACAATAAAAAACTACACAAAATAAGTTCGTGAAAAAATGATTGCTGCATTTTTCACAACGTCATTTTCTGGAAAATAAATGCAGAAAAAAAGAATTATTGTTTGTTGTACAATAATTTATGCAAATATTGCAGACGCGCTCAAGAAGAGAAACTTTATAATTATGGAGGGGAGAGAGAGGGTTCTCGAGGGGTGGGGTGACTGACCAGTCTGCTGTCCGTCAGTCAATCAGCCAGTCAGTCAGTCAGTCAGTCAGTCAGTTAGTCATTGAAATTGAGCATGTTAAGTGGGGTTTGTTTTGGACATGGCCCAAAGACAGTTCGAAGACAGCTTGTTTGGAATTTAAGGAAAATTTAGAAAAAAAATATAAGAAAACTAAAGAAAATAGTACCAATATTAGAAAGAGTCGACAGAGATTTTTTACATTGTTTGATAAACGTTTTTTTAAACTTATTTGTATTAATTTTAATGATGTCTATGAAATACATTTCAAATATTGTGCCGAAAGAGGAGATCAAACATTTTTCATTATGTTTTTTTTGCTATATTTTGGTAGCTTTGTTTAATAAAAATATAAGCCAAAATATTCTTTGATTCTTGTTAAATATTTTACTGTTTTTCACAACTTTTAATCGTGTTTTTATAATTTCTACTATAAATTATATACAATCCCCCAATTTCTATTTAAGATCTCAACTTCAAATTAAGCTCAATATCATTCTTCCTTTACTTTGTATTTATTATTTCTTTATTTTATTTTATTATTTAACATTTTCTCATAGTACTCCCTCCACTTTTTCATTTCTTGTCAATTACTTCCATGTTTATGGCTTGATTTTCGAATGACAACCAGTCAAAAAGGTAGGAAGGTGAACTCTCACCCTCTCAACCAGCCAGCCAGCCAGCGGTTAGCCTTTGGAAACTTTGTTTACCTCTTTGACTTCCTTAACTTGTTTGGCATATTTTATAAACATTTATATGCATTTGTCTCGCTGAAATTCCCCTTCCTCCTGTCTCCGCCACATAAAACACTCTCGAAATGTGGAGATGCCGTGACATTTGTCCGTTTATCCCTCAGTCGGTCGATTGCCGTCTAAAGTTTCATAAATTCAACAGAATTCTGTATGCCCGAGGAAAAAGCATAAACAATTTAGGAGTTCTGATAAAAATACCAACACTTTGCGGGATATAAACAAATGGAAAAGCATTTGTAGAGTTTGATAAATATTTGATCACAAAATAATTAAAAATAGAAGGTGTTCGGTGAAATAATATTTCCTGCTGGCATATTTCTGTTTAAAATTGTTTATTTACATTGTAAATGCCTTTTTGTATTTGTTTCTTTATTTATTCATAATTTTTACTTGTTCCCCTTCAAGGTATTTCTCTTTTTTCCGATTATTATTGCATAAATTTATTGTCAACATATTTTTTTGTGCTTCTTTTTTTTTGTGTCACGCATGGCAACAAATGGAATTTGGTCGCTGTCCTGTGCGAGAATGTCCTTGTGCTTAGTTGTCCCTATCGCGAAACTGGGCAAAGCATGCACTGCGAGAAAACACACGGCAGTTGGAGCGGGACGGGAGATGGACAGACAGACGAGACAGATAAAATAAATGGAAAATGCGCCACAAAAGAAAACGAAATTAAAAACGCAAGACGCAAAGCCAAGGGACAACAACAACAACAATATTTTATACACCAGACTGGCGGCCCTCCCCTCCCCCTATTTTATACCCTCAGTGCCATTCCCATTCAAATTCCTCATTCTCCTTCATTGCCTTCGCCATTTTCCCCGTGCATTTCCCCCTTATTTCCCATTCAGCGCGTTTCACCTGCAACACGGCGGAATATGCAACTTGCGACTGTCGAGGGTTTTTCAGTTGTGTTTTTTTTTCTTTTTTCGTATTTCTGCATTTTTTGTTGTATTTCTGTATTTTTGTGTATCTTCTTCTTTCGCGGAGTCGTCCTGGGAGCCCTGAGATTAACCCTTCTGGGCATCCAGGGGGTGCACCCTCTCCTGTGTGTGTGACACTTTCCAAAAGTTTAGGAAAAAATAAAAAAAAAAGGTAGAGGAAGTCAATTTAAAAGTAAAAATTTAAATAATTTATATATCTACATTTAATACTAAAAATAATACCACAAATAAATCTAACAAAATATTATAACAAAGAAGGAAGACAGTATAACAAATAAAATAGTTGTACTTATAATATAATGTCATAGATAATAATAATAAAATAAATAAAATAACATAGAGATAAGCTAATTACATATTTGTTATAAAATAACATATTAAACTATGTAAAAATATACCAAAAATGTTAGTTGGTATTAATTGCATTTCTCTAACCTTGCTTCCTCTACAATTTAATTAATACCAGTCAAATAATACCAAGAATAATGATTTAATTAAACTTAAAAAATGAAAAACTAATTATCACTATTAGAATCTTATATAATATATATAAATATTTAACTATAAGCTTTCTTTCTAATATAATTAATATAAAAATTGCCCAAATATAGCCTTTTTCCACACAAGGGTTAATAAAACTGTGTCGATTGGTGGAGGGGGGGTACCTGGTGGGTGGCTGTTGGGCGCTGGGTGTTTTTCGGGGGGTTTTCTTCTTCAACTGTCTGCAGTTGCCTCAACTGTTGATGCAACACACCACTCACACACACATCAAACAGCTGTGCAGACATTTTAAGCAGCCTGTCGTCATTGTTTATGGGAATTACATATGTATGAGCCACACACACACATACAAATAAATAAATATATATATATATATATATATGTATGCATAGAAATATATATATATATATATTCGCTGCAGAGCCAGAGCAGATGTAGAGCCTCCGCGTCTGGATGGAACCGTAGACATTTTCTAGACTCGCTTCTAGTACGAGCTTCTGTATCTATCAACAATGCGTCTCGCCGTCTGACTTCAGTCTGACTCCCCGTCTGGATATGTCTGGCATTGGTTTCACTGTCTGTCTGTCCGTCTGTCCCTATGTCTCTCTGTCTGCTAGCTGCTACTACTGACTACTGTCTATATATCTCCATTTCCCGACTCCCGGCCACGAATTCCCCCCGGGGTTTAAGGCTTACTTTCTGTCTGTTTGCTGTCCACCACGTGAGGCTTATCAGTGCGTGTTTTCTTCACTTGATTTCTCGGTAATTGAACTGATCGTTTTTTTGGTTTTAAATTAAAGCGGAAGGACGAGGGTTTATTTTGAGTTATTTGCAAGAATTTCTTCTTCAAATTAACCTAGAATTTACTCCTCTTTTAATAAGGAAACTGCGGGAAATTTTCTACGATTTTCCTGTATGTGTTTGAACTTGAACTTTGAACCTACTTATGGCTTGGCTGAAAGTCGAGGAAAAATGGAAACTTTTTCAATGCCACGACGTTGCCACAGACATAAACTCTTGCCAGATGCAGCTGGTAGATGCCTTCCATCTCCGAACCTCTTATTCTCCAGCGGTTTCCTCCTCTTCCGTGTCAGCATCTTCAGCTTCCTTAGCTTCTTATAGTTGCTTCTGATTAAAATATGCAAAAGAGCAGACAGAGATGGAGGCTGGAGTGATGACGTCAAGAGGCCGAAAAAGTTAGGCGAGAATCCTAGAAGGAAACGTTTCTTTCGAGGCAATAATAAGCAGAAGTCAACTTTTGGGTCAGTACATTTTTTTTTTAAGGATTTTTGGGTCTTAAATATATAGGGAAATATGTAAGAATTTGATGGAAAATAAATGCAAATTATAAAAATAAATACTTAATACTAAGAAGGTATATTTTAGGCAAGAAAACTTATTCAGTTATAAGTCCCATAATGCTTTTCTTTATTTTTTATTTAATTGTTTTCCTGTTTTTTTTTTTTATTTCTTTTTATTAATATTATTAAAATCCGTAACATATTTAGCATATTTATTTTTTTAAAATTATTTTAAAGCCTTTAACCCTTTGAAAAGGGGTAATAAATACTTAATACTAAGAAGGTATATTTTAAGCTAGAAAATTATTCATTCTTTATTTATTATTAAATTGTTTTCCTGTTTTTTTTTTCGATTTATTTTTATTAATATTATTTAAATCACTAACATATTTAGCAAATTTTTTTTTTTTAATTAATTTAAAACCTTTAACCCCTTGAAAACCCTCTTCCCGAGGCGCCTCTGCTCTTAGTCATAATTCAAAGCTTGAATTTTGTCGCTCACTGTGAGCAACGACGTCATAATTAAGCCTGCCACATGTTGCAGTGGAAAACTTTTCCCTTTATGTCTGCTCCTGTATATGTGTGTGTGTGTTAATTTCACCAAAAACATTCAACCCGAGTTTCTGTATGTATGTGTGTGTGAGGCACTTGAGGCAACAACAACCCAGACAGTTAACAGACTTTTCCAGACAACAAAAACAACAACAACTATAATAGACTATGTGGCATTGCCATTCAACTTGGTAACCCCCTCAGAAAGAACCCCTTTCTCCCCTTCCCCGAACAAGAACAAGAACAAAAACAAGAACAAAGAACAACATTCATTTTGGGTAATTAAAATAGTGAAAGTTTCACGTACACACATCCACATCCACATCCACGGGCACTTCCACTGCTACTTCCACATCCACATCCACACACTCGTCGTGACATTTGCCATAGCCTACATTTAAGCTAAATAGACAAATTTGATGAGTAATTAAATAAATTCAAGAAGGGCTCAAGGGGCATTCAACTCGGCCTGAAGGCAAACTTGAACTTAAGTTCGACAAACACGATTAAATATTCTTGAAAGGTTTATTGCCAGTATTTAAGGGAGAATGGAAACAAATTGGGGAATTGGTGAAGTGTTTATTAATTTTCTTAGTAAAAAATATAAAATTTAGTTTCGGAAATAGATATTTATAAAGATGCGATGATGAAACGATATTCTTAAGTCCATGATTGATCACAATAAAATATCATAATATAATTAATATTTATTAAACATCTTTTCAACTCATTTATACTAAAACAATATTTTTTTTTATCCTTCCAGCATATTCTTCAAAATTCCAAATTTCAACGAAGAAGAAAGCGTGTAAAACTCAAAGAGAAACCAGCAAAAATAACAAACCAAAAAGCTTAAGGCAACCACAAATAATTCCCCCAAAATTCGCAATCTCGGCAAATCGAAAGGCAACTCTACCAAGATCAACAACTCTACCAACACGGAACACGCTACAACTCTGGCAGCGCTCTCTGGCAAATAATAAAAAAAGAAAACAAACAAACAAACAAAAAACGAAATAAAACCGACAAAACAAGGAAACATTCTCTCTATCCCTCTCTAATCACACACACACACACACACACACACATGCACCATCTGTCTCCCTCACACTTGACCAACTGGACCAATTAAATGTTTATGGCTTAAAAACTTAAACCAAAACATAAGTAAAACAATTTTCGTTTCTTTTGGGGCCATTAAAAAAAGAAAACGAACTTTCGAACTTGGAAATATATACTTTCAAATTTTCGGAGAATCAAGCAAAACGAAAAAAAAAACCCAAAAACAGTGTTGTAAAATAGCCCCAAATTTACAAATTTCGGTGTGCAAAAGTAACAAAAGAAGCATATTTTTGAAAGGACGTCAGAAATCAAGTCAACAAGCCACAGCAACAACTACAACAATTAACAACAAGCAACTACAGCGACAAAGGCAACAAAAACCACAATTGCAACTACAAACAAAAAATACAACAATACCCAAAATCGACGAAGACGACGGACCCCTACAAAAATCAATTGAAAAATTGAAACTTATGGATTGCTGGACGGGTAACGCCCGACTGGCGAGTGTTTTAGTTTAAGGTAAGTTTAAATGATAAATTTAAAAATTCTAGAAAATATTTAAGGTTTAAAAAATCCCTCTAGCTAATTTTGGAAATGTTTAGAATTTATATAAGAATTTTCCGACCCTAAGGGGGTCGTTTTTATGACTTTTTTAAGGAAAATTACCAAGTTTTAGTAATAAGACTTATAACATCAGGTTAAAAGGCCTTTAGTTATAATTCCAAGGAGTTCCCAACTACGCATACTTGAAACTTAAATAAATAATTGAAAAATCGCGTAAACTATCAACGAAATTAGTGACCAAAAAGAACAAAGAAAATGTGGGACCTTTCTGCTGGCACATAAAAGGCATTATAGTACATTATGTCGTTAAAGCGACCATTAGAAGGGTTGTCACGGATACTCACAAACACATAAAGATCCACAGACCCACAGATTCTCACCAATACACTTGAACAAACAGGGGTGGACCGGGGCGATTAACTACAAACAGAGGGCAGGCAGCTGCTGTCAATCAAAAGCGGCTTTGACAGCCATGAACAATCCCCGACTGACAACGGTCATGTGTGTGTGTGCATGTTTTTCTCCTCAGTGTATTTGGGTGTGTGTGTGTTGGCTAATTTTGGAAACTGCAATTAACGCAAAAATACACACACACACACTCACACATTTGGCTAATTAAAACAATTTCGCAATTGCGCAAAAAACGAAGAAAAAATGTTCAATTTAAAATGAGAAACCTTCAAAAGCGCCATGTTTGGGCCACACAATTGTTTGCCAGCAAACACACACAAACACAGAGATTCAAAAAAATATATATGATTTTTTTTTTTGTATGATCTTTTAGCATTCACTTCCCATTGTCAAAAAAAAAAAGAATAAAACGCAGACGCCGTCGCTCACTTCCGCTTCGATCAACGCAAACCAACACACAAAAATAAAGAGAAGCTAAATACAACAAAAAAATATAATAATAATGCACAAAAAAATGAAATAATATAAGACTTTTGTTGTTGTTGGTGTGTCATGCATTAAAATTGTTTGGTGCTTTTTTCCCGCTTTTTCTCCTCTTCTCATTATGATCCCATATGCGCCGCGACCTTGGCCTTCAAAAAAATAAAATAAAACACCAAACAAAAAATTCGCAAATACATTTTTTGCAGTCTCTTTCCCCTCTCCGATTGTGGTTATATTTGCCTTTGTTTGAGGTTTTTTTTTCCGGGGAAGGGGGTGAATTCCAGGGGGGAAAAGGAGGGGTTCTGAGACACCCTGCGTGGTAAATTGCATGGAAACTATATTTATAGAACGCTGTCAAGTTTGGCAATTCTCTGGTAGAATTAAAGCATTTAAATTAGCATAGAGTGGTTGATAATTATAGAAATTGTGGTTTAAGTTTGTTAAGAATATTAAGCCTGCTTTAAGAAGTACATTTAGGAAGCATTTTGGTTTTTTATAATTAATTAGGGAATACTTCTTGACACTACAGAAATGTTTAATTTATTTTTATTTAGACTAGACCTGTAGCACATTTATACCTTTATTTAACAAAATCTTAAATGATTTTTAAGAGAATTTAAATACTTCTTATAGTGCTTAAAGGTTTTTCATACATTTATTTCTAAAAATATACGTGAATTTCTTTTTGATAATTTTTTTAGAAACATAATAAACATAAAAACCTATTTACTAAACCCGTTGACAGAATGAGTTTGATTTTCCTTCCTGTTGGTGGGCCTTACCAGTCATGATGGAAAACAGTTTCTTTTCCCCCATTTTCCTTCACCATTTTTGCCCAGTTCCCAGGGTCGGCAAAATCCAGGCAAATGCCTTTTCTCATTAATAAAACGTTAGCACCCGTTCAGACTGTGACAAAATTAAGGCCTAATTGATGAAACGGCAAAACAAAAGTTATTTCTATTGATTGAGAGAGGAGAAAGAGCCGGGGCTGAGCCACAAAGTGAAATGCAGCGACGGAGACGGAGAAACGGTTGCTTACATAATTATGTGCAATTTATGCGCAACGTGACAAATCAATTTTCCCTCAGCCGGCGATGCCGCGATGCCGTTTTTCTTTTTTCTCGTTTTTTTCCCCCATTTTTTTCGTTCGTTTTCTCGTTTTTCTTGGCGTTGTGCGCTTTTCTCAAAGCGTTGACAGCAAACAGATCTCTCTGGATTTTCGCACGCTCAATTGTTGGCCAGAACCGTTATCATGACTTGGCCTAAAACAAAACAAATTTATTAAATGTGAAAACCGAGGAAAAAAGCTAAAGAAAGGAATGAAAAATCTTAGTTTTTGCCGATTTGTAATTTATTTTTATAGTTAAAATAATGTTAAGCCTACTTTTTGTATAAATACCTTGCAACAATTATAAAAAATGAATATAGAATATAAATATAAATTATTTTTTCTAGATTTCAATCTTTTTACTGACTTGCTACAAGCATTTCCGCATTCTTTGTGCTCCATTTTATATTTTTTTATTGCTCATACGCATCGTGGTTGCGTGTTTAATTTTTGTTTCACTTTTTTCTAGCTTTCTGTTCAAATATCATAAAGCACACACGCGGCTGCATTCGAGAGTTACTTTTTTTATGTAATGCACACTATATATCACTTATACTATATACACATATATTTTTTCATATTTTTTTTTATCGAAAATGCGTGCTCAGCTAAGCATTGAAAGCAGCTGCAAAAAAATAGTAAGAAAAATAAACGGAAAAGCTCACGACGCAACAACGTGCAATTTGTAATTGTTTTTTTTTTTTTCTGCCACGCCCAAATCGCCCACACGCTGTTTTTTTTTAATGTGGCGCCAGTCTCCGCTTTTCTTATTATTGCTTATTACGGAATACTGAAAACACTCCAACTCACACGTCAGGGAAAGATTACAGCACTCGGGGAGCCAAGATACGCATATTGAATATGCTGGATATTGCCGTATGATTATTGTTGCAACCCGAGCTGCCCAGGTGTTTTACCTGCCAGTACATATATGCACATTTATGGTTGTTTCTTAAACTATAATTGAGCTTGACGTTGTGTATATTGAGTTTGACTTCTTATATTTCCTTTACAAATTTATATAAATATATATTACATTTTAAGCCCCATTTCAATAGAAATAGAAATTTTCTTTTACTTCGAATTCGGGCCATTACTTGATGGAATTGTAAATTCCATTTACCTGGAAGACACGCAATACATTTTAAATAAGCCCAGGACTATTAACCTTTAAGGAAAACTATTTAAAGACTTAGGATAATGAAGACTTCGGTTTCGTTTGGGGTAATGACTGTCAAGAATTCCAAATTGTAGCCAACCGAAAAAGTCCTATAAATTTTAAATAAGTTATCCTTAAAATAGTTGAACTTTGGAAATCTAAATTGAAATGTTAATAGCTATACCAGACACGTCAATGCCATGATAATTGTAATTGGCGGAGCTATTATTAATTATAACAAATTTCTCTATGCATTTTTCTAAAATAAATTCATGAAGGAAAATGCTTAGGAAGTATGGGCCCTTTAGATCCATGGTCTCTCTGTCTAGATCTATGGTCTCTCTAGGACTATGGTCTCTCTAGATCTGTGTTCTTTCTAAAGATATGGTCTCTCTAGATCTGTGGTTCCTTTTAGAAAGATGGTCTCTTTACCAATAACAGTTGAATAAAAATATCAGTTTTTATTATATATACTTTTTTCAGGGCAGGAAATATCGTTTGATAAATTTATAAATCAATTTACTAAGTTACGGCTTCGCTAAAGTATAACTTAAACTAATTAATATATTTATTTCCACAAAAAACGAGATATACGGTCACACTAATTTGGAAAACAATTAACCAAGACTTGTCGCATAATAGGAAGTGATTAATAAACCAACCTTAAGCAGACAACAAAAGAACTTGACAACTTAAGAGAAATGCAACGCGAAAAAGAGAAAGGGCATGAAAGTGTGCGCGGGAGAGGGACGCAGTGAGCGAGTGCGCATGCAACGGCGAGTCTGGTCACCCTAAAATGCACATTGCAGCGGCGAGTGGTGTGCGTGTGTGTTATCGCCGTGGCAAGGCAGTGGCGGCAACAACTACAAACTATAACGCAATTATACATATGCAACGCTCTAACCTCAGACCCAAAACCACCCACTTGGCGCCCCGTTCCGAGGTTCGCGGGGGAAAATCGCATTTTGCGTGCATCAATTATTGCGCATTTCTCAGTTGCGTTGTTCAATTTTTTTTTTGTGTTGTTGTTCCGTTGCTCCCCTTCCCTTGGTTGTATTTTTTTTTTTTTATTTTATTTTGTTGCTGTTTTTATCTGACAGCCGCCTTCTAATTTACACAACAACAACAATTACCATTGTACAATTATAATGCATAACATTGGCTGAGAGAGAGGGGAAAAAAAACCAAACAGAAAAACAAAACAAAAAACACAAACAAGCCTTCAAGTTTTCAGGGCTACATGAAAGAGAGGGATTTTTAATCGTAGGAAAAAGGAAGTGATTGTTGGGGATTTAAGGGGAAATTAATATTAATATTTGTACCATCATTTTGGAATATTATTTTGAAATTAATTTCTACCTTAAAAAAGCATAAAATATTTACACTTCTAATTTCTAATTCAGTTTAAAGTAATTATCTTCTTAGAAAACAATAAATATAATTTTAGAAAACTATTTTGAAATGAAATTCTCCTTGAAATCATCATAAAATATTTACACTTCTTTATTTTCTAACTCAGTTTAATGTAATTATCTTCTTAAAAAAATTATAAATATAATTTGTAATGTGTAAAGCTAGCTCCTCTCTAAATCATTTTAAATAAAAAATGCAAATTAACTGGGAAACTCACGGAAACTAGCTAGTGAACCAGAAACCTTGAAAATCCAGGGCTGCCGTCGTGATTTACCACTGATTTACAACCCAGCAATTCCCCGGCATTGGGATCACATTGCGTATGCGTGTTTTTTTATACCATATTTTGTTGTTATATATTTTTTTCCCCCTTTCCCCTTTCTTGCTGGTGTGAGCCGAGAAAGGCTTGTGCGGAGTTGTTGCACTTTTGCTGCGTGACACATTGTGTGACTGACTTTTCAACTAATAGCTGCAGGAACAGCAACAACCTGACATGCAAGCCAAGTCTGACCCATTGGCAATTAGCATTTTGGACGGTGCCTGAATTTTTCAGTTTACTTGAACCAAAAAAGAAAAAAATAATAATAAATCAAAGAAGAGAAGAAATAAGGGGAAAATGCCTCGACTACTGGGTACCTGGTTTACTCACTTTCAAAGTCAAAAGAGAGGCAGTTATTATAAAATTTAGTTTAACTAAAAAACTATAAGAAAAATGAATTCCTAGAGGCTTCAGATAGATTAAAGAATAGTTGATCTCCATTCTATATAACTTTTAGGATCACAAAATACACCCTATATATACCCTTGTACTCTACGGATGTCGGGTATGAAATATGTGTACATATACAGAAAAAAAAAGAACAGAAAAAAAGGCTATATCTGATCGTGGTTCGGTGGGGGCACTGCTTGCGTGTTCTCTTTCTGTGTTTGTAATTGTGGATTAATTATAGCCAAGGACCCCACACAAGATACAAATAAAGATACAAAATGTATCTCTATCGCTCCATGTGTGTCTGCCTGTGCAATTTCCGTCCATTGGGGCACACACACACATCACACACACACACCATACACACCACACACAGCACCAGAACAAGGTTAATTCAGTTAGCCATTGTGGCTGCTCGGTTGCTAGCTTAGCTTGTTGTTTTAATTACGCTCAAAGTTACATAATCATTGCAGCTGATGATGGACACGCAGCTGTAAATTATTATTTATATTTTTTTTTTTTATGTTTATGTGGCCATTTAGAAACACTTTCCACCAGCCGCAAATTAAAGCCCGTTAGGGTCTGTTCTTCTGGGTGACAATTTCAACGTTTTATCGCATTTGATTTGAATCCACGTCCAGTCTTTGGAGAGTGTCGGCTGAAGACCCTAAAAATAAAATAAAAGCCAACAAAATTCGCATAAAAACAAACCGGTTACTTTTGGGCGATTTAGAAATTGAGAAACATAAAATGGCCCACAAAGGCAAGCCGCTTCCGACTGTAACCCTCTCCAAAGCTGAGATTTTCAAGAATTCTTCCTACTTTATTTTGGTTTTCATCAACAAATTATTTAGATTAAATTATAATAATTATTTGTCGGACATAAATGTTTTAATTTGCAATTTCACCCAGCGGCTGAAAGCGTTTTCGACCATTTGCCAAAATGTGTTTCCCATGACTTTGGGCCAAACCAAATAAAATAAAAATAAAAGAGAACTTTCGAAAGTTTGAGACAGAAAGACGAGAGGAAAGCAAAGAAGCAGCGGCACAAAGGCGAAGAAAAAAAATGCATAAATTTGGCATAAATTATGCTCTCACCTAAGCAACCGAACCCCCGCCACTATCTTTTTTTCCCCTCTATTTTTTGGTTTATTTTTTGCACTCCACCCCCTCACGACTCTGAAGCGTTGAAAAATGATGGCAACTTGCAAATTGCACGGAAAAGAAAGGAGGGAGGGCGGTGAAATGAAGTGAAGGATGGCAGGGCAGGCGTGAAAGATCGATTGTTGTAGGATTTTTTTATTTGTGGATTTTCCTCGAGATTTTCTTATATGTACATTGTAGATTTTCTTGTAGACTTCGTTATACATTTAGCTGTAGATTTTATATGTAAATGTGGCTTTTTGCTGGAAAATTATTGGTGATTTTCAATGTTACAATTTTTGGTAACTTCTAATGATGGAATTAAATTGCTTATTCAATATCTTTATTATTATTATTATTATTTTACTTTGTATAAACTATGTCTGTACATTTTTATGGGGTTTATTAATTATAAAAGAAGGATTTTTGTATAATCTTTATGTAACTAATTTTAGGTAACTTCTAATGATGGAATTAAATTGTTTATTCATGATCTTAATTCTTTTATTTTGTATATACAATGCTTGTACATTTTTATGGGGTTTTTTAATTATAAAAGAAGGATTTTTGTATAATCTTTAGGTAACTAATTGTAGGTAACTTCTAATGATGGAATTAAATTGCTTATACAATATCTTGATTATTTTATTTTGTATAAACAATGTTTATACATTTTTATGGGGTTTATTAATTATAAAAGAAGGATTTTTGTATAATCTTTTAACATTTTGCATAATCTTTAGGAATTAATTTCTAAAGCAAAAATATTTGTAAGAAAATTAAGTCAAATTACCTTTATTGAATATGTTGGTAAATTTAATCGTTTAATTGGACAATTTTTTATTTTAGGCCTTATTCTTATGAATATATTGCTGAAAATAGGGTTAAAGGCCCCGTAATATTTTTTATTTAATATCTAGAAACTTTTATATGTTTTTTAAATAATATTCTTTAATTTGAATGGTTTTTAATAATTCTTAAAGTAATCTTACTCCATTCATTTTATTAATCATTGGCTTAATTTTAATAAATAAATTCCTGTAGGTTAAAAATAAATGTTAAACACATACACAAAGAATATAATTAAAAAAAAAAAAAGCGGAAAAGTAAAATAAATTAAAGAAAAGTTGTATTTTTACGGTAAAAATATTAACATATACAGCTTAATACATCTGTTTGTACCTGATACATTTTTGTTCATCTTATAATATTTTATTTTCATAGAAATCAAACCAATCTAAAAAAGTTCCAGGCCTAGGTCCCATAAATTCTAGAGCCGAGCTCCCATCAAGATAGCATAACTCCTACATTAATTAACCGAAATTCGCAACGTTTTTTCTTTCTCCATTTTGACTCTTTCTCTATTAACCCCCTTAATCAGAATCGCGCGATGATTAATAAATTTGTTTCTATGCCTAAATCGAAGCGACAAGCGACCGTACGGGGCATAGCATAAAAAAATTCGCGAGTCTATTGAACTTTTGTGCGGCCGAAAGCCCCAAATCGGGCGGGTTCAATGAACCCGCGCAGAACACACACCGAAAGAGATCAACGACACGCACTAAAAATTGTTAAGCGGCAACAACAATTACAAGCGACGTATAGGCCTCAATTCGCAAAAAATACAAAAAAATACAACAAAAAGCAAGAGAGACACGCACAAAATGCGAAAGTCAATGAACTCACAGACGCACAGAAAAAAAGAGGCAGAGAAATTCGCAATCGCAAAAAAGTGCGTAGCCACAAAGGCAAAAAAAAAAGCAACAAAAATCATAATCAGACACACGCAGAAATGTTGCCAAAAAATATATCGCTGGCGATATACCTCCGCTCTTTTTCGCTCTGTCAACATTTTTCGTATTTCAAAGTCAAGTTGAAGAGCAGGCGAATCTATATAATCGGCGGTGGCCTGCGATTGTGTGTGTTTCGGCGATATTTTTGCGAATTCTCCCGCTCTCTCGCGAGTTTCTAATCGCGAACGCGCTCGACGATGGCTGCCTTTTTTTTTTTAGTTTTTTGTGTTTTTTCTGCTTACGCAATTTCGCATGTTTGGCAAACACAAAAAAAATATTCATAAAAAATATGCAAGATAGAGACGAACCTTTTTGTTGCTTGTTTCTTTTATCAGTCACACTTGTTAGTTATTAGTATTTTGTCATTATATTATATAGACTGTTCTGGGTCTAAAATATTTAAAATTAGTATATAGCTATATATTGTTATCGCCCCTACAAACTGGACAAAAGAAACTGACGAAAAGGGTAGAAAGTCACGTACTGGCGGCTACAACGCATGACATTAGGAAAATGTAGAAAAAAGTGAACTAGATAATTAATATAAGCTAAAAAACGTTCCAGACAAATATTTAAGATTGATAAAAATATTAAATTGCAGACAGAAAGATTTAAATTAAAGAATATATATATAAATAAGATATATAATAGAAATATGTAACTACAATTTTATGTTGCAAATAATTTCCAGTTGAAAACCTTTTGAATAAAAATATATTAACTGAAAAATTCAATTTCCCAGCTATTTCTCAATTATTCCTCATATTTTTTTGCATGTTGCAACTCTTGACATTTTATGAGAATATTTTTAATGGAAATGTATGCTGCGATTTACCATTTGCTGGCAGCTGTCAATTGCTGCATTTCGTGGACCTTTTGAACCCCACAACCCCTCATTTAACCAGCAAAGGAAAAAAATATACAAATAAATAGCAAAGCCATAAATACATTAATCAATGACAAACTCTTCCAGCGATGCGGATTTGTCTTCCGCAAAAACTGTGTGTGCAAAAATTCCTGCATAGCATATAGCATATATAGGCACAACAAAAAAACATATGTTATCTGTATCTGTTAGATTTCGTATGTGGGTCACACACAAAGGCACACAAAAAAATGGCGAAAAAAGAGCAGAAAAAAAAATCGCACGCACTCATAAACGAAATCAGCTTTTGGAGCCGGCTGCGTAGATTGCGTATACGCAATGTGTGTCAAGGACAGAAATGTGCGAATTTTTTTATTAGTCCAACGTCTGTCTCTCCCTCTCCCTGTCTGTCTCTCTCTCTCTCTGTCACTCTGAGAAATGTTTAATTTTCCACAGCAGAGCAGCAGCTAAAATTAAACTCAAACGTCAGGGAACAACAACATGAAAGAGCGCACCTACTGAACTAATTTGTGCCCAGTGTATGCGTAAATAGCATTGAATTTCAAGCAGCCCCGCTAGAAAAAAAAAAATGGTATTCTGCCATTTCTCGCTTCTTTTGTACTTTTTGTGTGTGTTTGCCTAATTCTTTTTAACGTTTTAAACGTTTTTTTTTGCGAGTTTTTTTTTGCGCTATTTATTTTTTTTTTTTTTCGCAACTATTCGCAATTCACGCCCACGGTCAAGCCAAAGGTCAGCGTTTTCAGACCTCTAAGCCCACGAAACAAATGAGCAATGAATGCAAACATACAGTCGTACGTAGAAATCCGCAGATTGTGTGTGTTTTCCTCCCCCCTCCCTGGCTTTTTGTTGTGTATAATTTTATTTTACTTTTTTCTTTTTTAATTTCGCCATGAAAAACGCTTGGCAAGAAGCTGGAAGCGAGGAAAAGTCGCAGGGAAATGGAGGAGATTTGAATGCTCTTAGAAATGAGTTGGAATATATGGAAATTATTGGAGATACTAAAGGAAATTGAACAGAAAATGCTGTTAATTCGAAAATGAAAGCAAAAAATATATATTTAAAAAAAATCGGATTTTTTCTATTGGCTTAACAGTACCCTAATAAATATAATCATATTTCTTTGGGTACACTTTTGTGTAGATATTTATATATTTGATATTATTTAAGTATTTCTATATTATATTATTTATTTTTATATTATTTTCCTTATAGATTATATTTATTTATATTATTTATTTTTATTTTATTTTATTTTAAATAGAATTTGAAACCTATTTAGGATTTTAACGCATTTTTAGTGAAGTCAAGATGAGTAGATAAATTAAAAATGGAAATAAATGTATTATAAAGCTCTAAATATTGAAATAAAATTATATTTAATATAAATAAATGTGTACATATTTAATAATAGTTGTACATACATTTAAAAATATTTATAAAAATTAAAACTGTCACAAAATGCTTAGAAAATGAGCATAAGCCCTTTCTTTGTGTCTTGTGTCTTGTGTCTTCTGTGGCTCTGTGTGTGTGTGTGTGTGTGTGTGGGGGGGCTCCCTCCCCGCTCTTCTAAGCTCCCCCTTGTCGCCTATCTCCGCCTATGTCTATGTGTGTCAAATTTCCAATTGGGTCGCACGCACAAGCTACTTTGTTGTTATTTGCGAATTTTTTTCTGCCTCCGTATGCCTGTGTGAGTTTTTCGCGAGCGCGTTGATCGCGGAAACGAAACAAAAACCTTGCCTGTGTGTGTGTGTGTGAGTTTATTATTCTTGGTGTGTGTGTGTGTGTGAACGCATTGCGTAATCGGCGTTGTACTCTTGCTCTTGCTGGATTTGTTGCTATTTTTTGGACAGCAGCTTGACAACAAAACAAAGGCAGCACCCAAAAAAAATAGAGGGAAAAAAAATGGTTGGGTTAACTTGGTGGCTTTTGCCTAGTTAGCGCCTTAAAAAAAAATCCAGACACACATTCATATGTAGATTTGCGGAGATATATATGTTTGGCCGGTACAAAAGCAGTTAGAAGTCAAAAGTCAGGCCAAAATGGGGAAAAAATGA
Source organism: Drosophila lacteicornis (assembly GCA_008044355.1). Taxonomy (NCBI): domain Eukaryota; kingdom Metazoa; phylum Arthropoda; class Insecta; order Diptera; family Drosophilidae; genus Drosophila; species Drosophila lacteicornis. The sequence goes on from VNKF01002719.1 coordinate 32,328, forward strand.
GAAAAAAAAAACTAGAAACACGTGTAGAAAACCAGAAAAGAGTCGGAGAAATTGGGAAACCCAAGATTCGAGAGGTATGCTTTATGGTTATTATATTCACTAAGGAAGCCTACATATTATACGATTTTTTGTATTTAAAATAAAATGAAAAAAGTACAAAAATGTGTAATTAAAAACAATTCGTTTTAAAAATGGTCATTAAGTTGACATATAAAATATTAACAATTATTACAAAATATTTACAACCCAAACTCAATAAATATATAATTATTTTCAATGTTTTGAGAGACTTTTTCCCATCGCAAACTCTTAAAAATATATATATAGAAAAATCGTAGGAGAAAAGCACATGTGTCAGCGTGCCGTAGATGCCAGCTTCTGTCACTTGGCATGTGGAGCGGCGTCGTCAGAAAACTTTTGCCTTTTTTTGCAACAGCATAAGCGGCTATAAATTTTTATTGGACAAAAAAGGAGAGAAAAGAAAAGAAACTGGATGATTCAAATGAAACCAAGATGAAGCTGATTCTGCCAAAAAGTTGAAGTAAATATTTGTCGAAAGTTTTTTAGCTAAATGATGGAAATAAATAAAAGTTTTTGGGGAAAATCAAGGATAAGGCGGGAGAAAGTATTGCCAGGGATCACCAGAAAGTTCAGTGAAAGTTTCTAATTAGTGATGAGATATAGTTTTCGGGCTGGAAATTATTTAAGACTTTCTTTAAATTACTAAAGTATATAAAGTTGTTAATTATTGAATTAAAAATATTTATATTTTCTTTAAAGCTAAATAAAGTCTTTATAATTAAGTTAGTTTTAATTAATTATTGAATATTTATATTATTACTTCTATTATTTCTTTTGTCCAATTCTTCTAGCCTTGTAGAATTCTACGCCAAGACAGGTAGAGCATTAAATTCCCAAACACACACAGAAAATTCTCCGAAAATATCCCGTAAAAACTGAAGATTCGTGACATAGGCACTACCAAAAAAAAAGAAAAAATAAAATAAATAAAACAAAAAATATAATGAAATGCCTCTGACTTTTGTACAGTTGTTTCAGGCTTGTTTCTTTTCTAATTCTTCTGTTCTCCTCTCTTTCTCTATGCGGAATTGAAATGATTCTTTTTTTGTCTCTTTTTTTGCGTTTGCGAAATTAGCAGCCGCCGCTTGCGAATTTCGGTGTTTCTTTTATTTCTATTTGCTCTGCCTTTTTATTTATTTAATTTTTGTTCTCTTCTTTTTTTCCTTTTTGTTTTTTCGGGGGTAACGCACAAAAGCGCGTTGTAGAAAACGAAGAAGAGTTGTCCCCGAATTTAGGTCAAATGCTCAACTGCCTGCCGATTGGCAGAAAAAAAAGCTAACTTTTTTGCGAATTTTTTTTTCTGTCCGCCTTTGCTGATTTTATTTATCTTTTTTTATTTGGGGGGCCTTTTATGTGAGTGTGCGTTGCTGCTGTTAATGTTTTATTAGCTATTGTTGTTGTTTCTGGTGCTTAACTAACGGTTCATCAAAATGATTGCGCCCGCTTGGAAACCAGAAATAAAAAAAACGCACACAAAAATAATAAAAAAGCAAAGACGAACCAGCGGCAATAGACAAAATAAAATGCCATAAAATTGGGTAGAAAAGTGTTAGTGTTTTTTCATGTTAAGATCGAAATGCTTTTAATTATAGTATTTATTTGGGGAATTCGAAAGGGGTTCGCATGTACGGCAATGGGTTGAAAAAGGAGAGTTTATCTTCCCAAGATAAATATATTTTTTTTAAATGGACCTATTTATAGTGGTTTTAAAGTTAAAGAAAAAATGAAAGAAGTAAATCATAAGAGTTTATTATTTTAAGATCATTTCCTTAAAACCTTAAGATCGAAATGCTTTTAATTATAGTATTTATTTGGGGGATTTGAAAGGGGTTCTCATGGATGCCAATGGGTTGGAAAAGGAGAGTTAATCTTCCTAGGAAAATTCTATTTTAATATATATTTTTCCCTAAGTATTATTGTGTTATTTATTACAGTTTTAAAGTTAAAGAAAATGAAGGAAGTAAATCATAAGAGTTTATTATTTTAAGATCATTTCCTTAAAACCTCTCTTGTTTGTTACAAGTTTTATTACAATACATCTTGTCTGTATAAATCTTAGTAATGTTTCTTTAGAAATACCTTCAGGAATACGTGGAATTTGATTTTGATACAATAATTTTGTTTCTGTACGTTGAATTTACATTTTTACCAGTATTCTGCGCAGTTCTTTTTCGAGTGTAGTTGCTTGTGGAGAACGTATGTAGTAGTCGGGGAACGGAAGTAGTAGCCGGATAAGGATAGTGTAGTGCAGTGTATAACCGTGTAGTGTAGTGTTAGACTGTGTGAACGATGCATTTGGAGAGACTGTGTGAACTGTGAACGATGCATTTGGAGAGACTGTGTGAACTGTGAACGATGCATTTGGAGAGACTGTGTGAACTGTGACGATACATTTGGAGAGACGCAACCCAGTTAGAAGTGTATTTGCCCAAAGGTGTCCTCCCGATTCTGGGTCCTACACTCTGGACCTTAGGATGCGTTGCTGGGCAGTGCCCACGGCCTGCTCCCAATTGTTGAAGGTCGTCTTCAAATCCTTCTCCTTGGCCATCTTCTTGGCCTGGGGCGTCATCGGCTTGGTTGTTTTCTTTTTCTTTTTCCTGTTGATACTGAGTTTTGGCGCAGCCTTGCCAGATTTTGAGGCCGTAAGCTTATTTTTGACCCGGGGATTCCCACGAGGCTGGCGGCGTCGTGGTATGCTGATTTCGCTGCTGATTAACTTAAGGATCCGGGTAAGGGATTTAGCTGGCTGAGGAGATGATGGTGTGGGATTTGAGACGCTGCTTTCGGTTGCAAGGGGGGTCCTGAAAGAGAATATGACAAAAAAAAATCATATTATTGTTTTTTTCCACCTTTAGCCGACAAATCTTTCCAAAATCGATCATCGATAAGCACAATCATAAAATGTTATCGATAAAACCAACTTTATAAATCGTTTTTCACATTTTTGTATGCAAAAATCGATTAACATGGATATTCTTCCAACTCTAGCAAACAAATCTTTCAATAATCGATCAGTGATAAGCACAATCATAAATTATTAACGATAAAACCAACTTTATAAAATGTTTTTCATATTTTTGTATGCAAAAATCGATTAACATGGATGTTTTCCACCTCTAGCAGACAAATCTTTCAATAATCGATCAGCGATAAAAATTCATAAATTATTATCGATAAAACCAACTTTATAAAATGTTTTTCATATTTTTGTATGCAAAAATCGATTAACATGGATGTTTTCCACCTCTAGCAGACAAATCTTTCAATAATCGATCAGCGATAAGCACAATCATAAAACATTATTGATAAAATCAACTTTGTTTTTCATATTTTTGAATGCTAAAATCGATTGCCTCTAGCAGGCAAATCTCTGTAATCGATAAACACAAATGTAAAATTTTAATGTGAAATCAATTATGAATACTTTATAAATCGATTTAAAATCGATAATTATCGATAACAAAATCATACTTACCGGGTCGTCGAAGGAGGCGGCACTAGCATCGCCGCCACCTTGGGATTCTGGGTTACCAGGTTCTCATACTGCTTGTCAGCATCCTTGAAGCGTTGGATGCGCCGCGGCACCGGAATGGGCAGCTCAGCATGCCGTTTCTGCGGCGGAAAACACTGTAATCTTCCGGAAACTCTCCAAAAAAACCCCCCGAAACTCTCTCTTACCGAATCGTAGATCTCGCGCTGGCGCTTGCTCAGCCCTGGCCAGGTGAGGGCTGCCCGCTCCAGGCCCTCCTCGATCTTGCAGTTGTGCATGATGCAGATCTCGCGGACGCAGTTGTAGAACTGCTGGGGAGTGGCGTCCTTCGGCTTGAAGCGGCTCAGGGCCTTGATCAGCTTGGCCCGTTGCTGTCTCTTCTGATCCTCGCTGAGATTGGCCGTGACAGGACCTCCTAACTTGGGGTCCATCGTAGGCACACGAACCGGGAGTTAAAAAAAAAAATACAAATTTCTAAGCGGTGTACAAATACAATTTTGTTTCTCGAGTTTGCAATTCCAAAATCTTGGCTGACTTAACACTGAGACATTGAGAATTTTCGGCGAGCTTAGTAAAATATAAAAGGGAAAAATATATTCCGATTATGTGTATTCCCGAGCGGTACTCTAAGTAGAATGATTTTGAGCCTAGGGGGCAAGCTAGACCTCGACTGACAGTTGGGGGAAAGTAAGGCAGGGACTACTAGATTTGAACAAAAATTATAGGGACTTTGCCTTTTACAAGTTTATAATTTAATAAGACTGGTAACAGCTGGACACAATGCAACGATTGATTGCTGAATTGAGGAAATAATACAATAAAGAAAGAAGAATTTATGAGGGGTAGGTGTTGGGTATCCGGGGACAATGCAGTTCAATTGATCGAAAGCCATAACCGGAAACTGCAAGCTATAAGAGAAAATTCCCTGAAAAAAAGAGGATAATCCCTGCATTCTGTGGTATTTATATAGTTTATGACTAGTAAATATCCGTAGTTGTTTGATTAAGTAGCGTGGGAATAAACTGCCAGCTTTAAAATATTTTTTCAAATTTTTTTTTTGTGATTTTCTTTCTAATTTTCTCTTAGGTAAATATTAATAATATCTATTATAGCCTTTCTCCATTCTATCAAGTAATTGTTAGGCCTTCCCCTTAACCCCTTTCCCCCTTATTTGGTTGGGCTTTTGTGGTGGCTAAAAACTAAAAATGGCTGCCAATGGGTTAAATGTGCCAGAGTGCGCCCTCTCTTTTCCTCGCAAGCTAAGCCAACTATTTCCTACCCGCACACACACACACACACACGCACTGGAGGGTTAGCAACCCTTATTCCCTACCCCTTTGTCAACGTGTGAGTGTGAGTTCACACCCTCAAGAGCACAAAACCGAAGCATTTGTTCGACCATTAAATGCGTTCAGCCAAAGAACGGCAGCTAGAAGAAAGGGGGGAACGGGAAGAAAGACGAGGAAGGGGCGGGAAGAAAGGGAAGAAAGGGTAGGTAGGCTAGGTAGGGTAGGCAGGAATAGGAACAGGAAGAATAGTGTGTATTTCTCTAGTTTTCGGTGTGTGTCGGTCTGTGTTTGTGGATGTCCTTAGCTGAAATCGAGCTAACCAAGCCTCTGTTCGAAAAATATAAGGGAAGGGAAACAAGGCACAACATACCACGCCTCCCTTTTGACCTACACTGGGAGGAAAGAGGTGTATTTAACTAATATATATAAATAATAAATATACTAAGGAAAAAATATATAAAGAAATAGGGACGGAAATATACTTGGCTAAGCATCTAAAATGCGAGAAAAAGGATTTTAAGGCCAATATAAAATTAAGTCATTATCAGGGGATATCCAAAGGTTGTTATAATATATTTAAATATATAATTTTGTCTGTAATAAATCGGTAAAATAAGCCGGTATAAAAAAACATAGCTTAGCTTAGCAACTTATTCAGATATTAAACAAAACCTTAAGAAAAACAGCTCTAAAGTCTTAGGAAAAATATTTTCGAAAAGCTTTTTGCGGGCTCAAGGAACATAGATGTTTCGGAAATTGCCAGGGTCTTCTTTAGTATAATATATATATATATTTTATTTTAAAGAAAAATGTTGCATTCTTATTTAAATGTTTATTATTTTATTTAAAAAAGCCCTGATCTTGCTCTTGGATATCTTTTTCCGGCAGTGTACATTTCTGAGCCTTGTCTTTGGGCTTTGCGTGTTTCAATTGTTTTTGTTTGTTGCTTTTATTTACTCTTTTATTTTGTTGTTATTTTTTGTTGTTGTTATAGTTGCATTTACTATTGTTGTTACTGCTTTTAGGGGTCCTGCTTTGCGATTTTACAACAAATATTTGGACTATTCGTAGACATTCAATATGTAAGGGGTTTCTTTTATATTTTTTCCACTTTTTTTTTTTTAGTTTTTATTTGTTTTTTTGTTATTACGTAAAGAACTGCAGTCCCTCGGGTAAGAAAGAGAAGGAGAGTTAACAGCGGGCGGCCATTGGAATGAAGTTATAGTACAGGTAAACATATATGCATATATAAACAGGTGTATATAGGTATCCGTGCATATATATCTCCCTTTTTGCTGCTCAACGAATCGCTGGAGCGTGCAGTGTGCGAGGGAGAAGGGAGGGATGTCTCGTGTGAAAATATGTTTTCTTTCATTTTTTTTTTCCTGTTTTTTACACAATTTGCATTTGCGCAAAAAGTGCAAAAGTTGACACACGCAAAACTCGGCAGCTTATTAGTGTCAATGTGTGTGTGTGTGGGCACACATACACACGTACTTATGCATATATGTGGATGGCAGTGTCCGCCATTTTGCCGGCCAACAGTTTACCCATTTTTTTCTTCCATTTTTCGCCCATTTATAATTTTATTTGTATTTTCCTTTGACCCCTCCTGCCCTTCCTCGCTTCCAATTGCACTTAATGAAATTCTTTTTTAACGTATTTCCCCTCTCTCTCTCTCGTTGCAGGTGAGTGGCGCTTTTTTATTTATTAATGGATTTTTCATTTACCCTTGAGAACACGGTTTGACACAAGGATTGGCGGCGGCGGCCAAGGGAGCAACAACTTGACGTCATGCTCAAAAAAAGAGGGCAACAAAAACTCGAAAAAATTAACAAAAAAGGGAGCAAAAATAGTGAGATAATTGGGGTAGGTAAGGCACAGAATTTAAGTATAAATCAATTGGAAATAATTCGATGGCTCTGCCCTGTCGGGGCTTAATGAAAATGGAATCGATCAAATGATTTTTGACTAATTGACGTCTGGGAAAGGGCGGTGAGTCTCTCTTTTTTATTTATTGACATCGCGAATGGTTCAGGTAAAGGGAATATTTAATGTTTAAGCTTGCCAAGGGGGCTTCATTTATTTTAATCAAGGGATTATTTGAGTTTTTCAATATTTGGAGATTAAAGTTAAGGAAAATATTTAACGAAATATGTATCTTTATAATAGGCACCATCAATGATGTTAACAAAATATCTGCAAAAGGCATTTTATTAAAGAATAAATCCTAAGCAGCATGGCCACACTTGTCTCTTGCCTCTGCAGCATGGCCACACTTGTCCCTTGTCTCGGCAGCATGGCCACACTTGTCTCTTGCCTCTGGAGCATGGCCACACTTACCGCTTGCTTTGCTCTAAAATTCCCAACTTCTAGACAGTTGAAAGCCAATTGGCGATACTCTTCAGCTTCGACTACTAATGAGGAAGACTTAACTCCTCTTTGAAACAGCCTTCATAGCTTTTAAAAATCCCAAATCAACTGAAATTAAATTTTTTATCACTAAGAACCTCACGAAAGTGTTTACTAATTATATCAACCAGCTTAAAAATTTGCTGCCTCATCTCCTCCCCCACTTATTTGACTTTTTGTGTGTGGGCTGAGCAAAAAAGTTGCGTATGTCAACAAACAAACAAATCCGAAGAAGCCAGAAGCACCACCAACCAACCTCAAAAGTGTCGGAGATTTCTTCTGGTTGCAATCGAAAGAATTGAAAAGTAAACACTAACAAAGTGGCAGAGCTGTGGGTAAGGATAAACAAAAAAATAAAAAAATACAAGCAAAATATGACAATGTTTCAAAGGGTACGAAGAGGTGAAAGGAAGAAACAGATGACTTTAATCCAATGCCAAATTAAATTAAGCCTAATAATAACTGAGAAGGTAGAGTTGCCGCAGATCTAAAGGCTTATAATGTGGGGAGAGCAAACAGAGAAGAAAATTTGGTATAAAAACTAGGGAATAAAATATCAAGGGATATATAAAACCTAGGAAATAAAATATTAAATATATTCAAAAGAAAACCCTCATAATAAGTTCCTTAAGAGCTTTATTTATGACTAATAATTGTCTGAATAATATAATATATAAAATATAAATATATAAAATATAAAGTAAGATATGTTACCCATTTCAAGGAAAGTTTTATAATTAGTTTTAGATTTTTTCCAAGTGCACATATATTATATTTCTGCCTCTTTTTCTGGGATCTTCTTCTCCTCTCTTGGCTGCAAGTGTTGTGCTTTTGGCATTTTCCGGTATGACGGAATGAACTCAGCTGCATCCCACTATTCCGGGCAGCCGGCGCAGCACCTACACCTTAAGTCCCGAAAGCTACCTGGCAACCTCCCACTGATTCTTCAGTTGAAAATATAACAAACCTAGTAATACCCTTTCTTTTAAAATAAAGTAAAAGAGATTTTTAAAAGGGAAAATATATATTCTGAAGTTTAGGAAACTACATTTTAAAATGTATTTTATATGTATTATTAATTTAAATTTTGAGAGAACCTTAGCATTATTTAATTAAGCAAATTATGAAGAGTGCATCCCAGAGCTTGTCTTCTCTTTAAGTGTTTTTGGAGGCTTTTTGGTCTTTCTTCTCACTGAAGCTCCTGTTGCTGTTGTTGTTTTTGTTGCTGTTCTTGTTGCAGTTGCAATTTTCGTTGCTGTTGTTGCACTTTGGTTTTGGTTTTGGTTTTTTGCTGCACGCAGAGCACGCATTTCCAGCGTGAAATGCAATTTCTGCGCCAGAGGAATTTCAATTGTGTTGGTGTGGCCCAAGGGGGGGCGGGCATGGGGGAGGAGGTCTCGTCTCCAGCTTGGACTTAGGTACACTGCAAAGAAAATTCTTAAGACCATTCTTTGATTAAAAGAGAGAAGCAAAGTAAATTCTCATTAATTCTTAGCGTAAGACGTTGTGCCTTTTTGGTAGAAAAGCTTTATTGGAATTCAGATTTGACTTTTGGCTAACTTTTATGACTTTCTTAACAATAATTACCTAAATAAAAATATTTACTTATTTAAAAAAATGTTTTAAATTTATTAAGAGTACATTTTCTTCATTTTAGTTTCTAATTTCGGAATTTTTAAAAGGTTTTCTCCCTGTGCCTGCATGTGTATAACAACTGTAGCTCTGAAAACTCAGCAAAATAAACGGATGGATGATGGGCTGAAGTCAGTCTCGGTCTTCATTCTTCGCTCTGCCGTCTTCAGGCTCTCTGCAGTCTTCAAATCTTCGACTTTGGTTTTGGTTTTGGACTCGGTTCCGTTTTGGCGTTCGTCAGTTTGTCAGTTAGTCAGTCAGTCAAACGCACGACGCTCACGCAGAGCACGCAACTCGAATTGTCTTCGCCTCGATTCTTCAGCGCTCTTCTCCGGTCTCAGCTCTCCTTTCTTCACTGCAGCGGCATTCCTTTTGCAGCCCCAGCTTCCTCGTTTCTTCTCCTGTTTTCTTGTTTTTTCTTAGCTTTTTTTTTTAATGTTAGTTGAACTTGGAGGCCACAGCAAATTGCAGCTCTTCTGGGGGAGAATCTAGAAGACGTCCAAATATCTATTGTTGGCTCTGCAGATTTGGATTTTGTGCGGGTGTTTCTTCTGGCTCTGTTTCAAATCGAAAGAAGCGGAGCCCCGAGAGCAGCGATCTCTTTGATCTTGATAAGCAAATCAAAGTGGGGCATGAGAAGACTTGGGAAGAGTGGAGAATTGCTGGGTGGAAAATATTTATGTCATGGATCCAGGAGTGTTTCGAATATCTCAGAGCCGGAAAAAAAGCTTATATATCTTTTATATTATTTAATAAATTTATTTCAATTAAAATTGATGTAATACTAACTACCTCTCATGCCTAAAACCTTGCCTGTATCGAAATTACCATCTTAAGTGCTGGGATAAACCCCGGGGAGAATTGCTGGGTGGAAAATATTTATGTCATGGATATAGGCATGTCTCAGTCCAGGAATAAAGGCTTATGTATCTTATAAATTATTTACTAAATTTATTTCAATTAAAATTGATGTAATACTAACTACCTCTGATGCTTAAAACCTTCCCTATATCGAAATTACCATCTTAAGTGCTGGGATAAACCCCGGGGTGAATTGCTGGGTGGAAAATATTTATGTCATGGATATAGGCATGTCTCAGACCAGGAAAAAAGGCTTATATATTTTATATATTTTTTTCCTCTGAATATTCAATTAAAATTGATGTAATACTAACTACCTCTGATGCTTAAAACCTTCCCTATATCGAAAATACCATCTTAAGTGCTGGGATAACCCTGGGGCAGCAGATGTCGATAAGGATAAAGACAAGCTGGCAACACGAAACGAATCAAAGGACCAAAGGGAAGCAAAAAAAAAAAGTTGCCAAAATTTAAAGGTGTTTTTATCCTTCGGATATACATATATATATATATCCTTATATATCCATATATACAAAGTACTTCCCTTGGCAAGACGCGTGCTGTTTTTGGGCACGTTCCAGCTGGCTTCAGCCCTGCCCCTCACTTATGTTAATTATTTGCCACGGTTAATTATGTGACCAGACCCTCTTTAGAGGGTTAAGGACCCGCCAAAGAGAGCTGGGGGGTAAATCGAGCAATTTTCATGGCAATTTCTGCGTAATTCGCTCGTTCAGTTCGCATGTCTGGCGACAAATGCTGCCCGGAATCTATAAAATAAATAATAAAATAATGCACGGGGCACCCTGCGAGGCAAAACACAGGCCAACACACAGTGTCCTTCCTTCCTTCCTTCCTTTGCTGCACTGTCGCAACTGTAACTATATATAATTATCGTAATTATTTTAATTGCACCTCGAAGAAGGCAGAAGGCAACAACAACAACAGGAGGAGTAAGGACAACGCAACGCGAACTGCAAATATAAAATATGTAAACAAGGATCGAAAGCGACGGAATAGACACGAAGATAATGCATAATGAATTTTAATTGAAATAATGCAAAAGGTCAGTGGGTTCGGTTAGTTAGTGGAGAGGATAATGTCAAGGGGAAGCCACAGGGAATTGAAGGTGATGTGTGGATAAAAACTTAACATATATATATTTTTTAAATATGTAGGAGAGTAAAGAAATTAAGAATAATATTGATTATATTTTTTTTAGTTTTTAAGGACAAATTACAAATTTAAATATAATAAAACTATGAGCAGAAGAACATTTCAAATATAAAGAAAATTTAATTATTAACCAAAGAAACAAAAAAAATTTAAATATAAAAAAATGTTAAATAGGAAAACCATTCAAATTTAAATAAAATAAAATTATAAACAGGAATGGCCAATATTTTTTTAAATTTAATTTAATATTTAGAGAGCTTTATGAGCTTAATTTTGTTAGAAATGCGGATAGAAAAATGAAATCATGGGTTTGGTATTTATTAGTATTGAAATACTAAAAGACCTTAACATTCAGCATAAATGCCACCAAATACCGACTTGGAAATTATAGCGAAATACCAAGAGTTCCTTGTGGGCTTTGGACTTTTTTACGCTCTAAAGCTATACTTCAAACTCTTATTAAATTCATATTAAATCGCAACTATTACTGATTAAAAAATAAACTAGAAATATTTAACATTCAACGTAAATACCACCAAATAGCGACTTGGAAATTTTAGTGAAACACCAAAGGTACCGGCGTCGATGCTGAAGAGGTTCCTGTGCGCTTTGGACCCTTTTACACTCTAAATACTTCAAACTCTTATTAAATTCTTATTAAATCCCACCTAAAACTGATTGGAAAATAAACTAGAAATATTTATAGTGCAGCCCCCAAAAATCAATAACTTGACCATTAAAAAATACCATTTATTTATCAATGCACTGCGCTGTCGACTGAGCTTGGATAATTTGGCATCAAATCGAATCGAATCCCTTTCGGGGAGTTCAATATCTTCTCCGACTCTCACTGCTCCACTCCAGTGGCCGCTTTTGTGGTCAGTTGGTGCCTTGCAACTGGTCAAACCACAATAACTGCAGGTCCAAGACCAAGACTTGCCAAAAAAGCATAAAAAAGCATATAAAAAAATAAGGGAAAAGAAAAGGAAACAGGCCATAAGCAAAAACTGCTGTTCCAACTGCTGTCCAGTTGTCCCAGTGTCCGCTATGTCCGCTGCTGCTGCTGCTGCTGGCTACTCTTTTGGTCCTCCTCCTTGGTTTTTTGTATTTTTTACTCTCGTGTTTTACCCTTTTTTGCCGGTGGTCCTGCCACTCGCGCCTCTTTTTGTTCTCGACTTCTCGACTCCTTTTTGGACCGCAATCAATGTGTGTGCGTGGAGTTGGCTCAGCTCTTTCTTTGTTATTTTTTGTCAGCATTTTTTGTTCCTGTTTCGGGCATTGTTGTGTGTGGTCAGTGTGGTCCGCTGTCCGGTCCGCTGCTGTTTTGGGTCCCCGAGTTGATTACTTAATTCTATTGATGACGTTTTGACTGATTGCCTTATGAGCTTTCACTTTTTGCTGCCGCTGCCGCTGCGGAGTGCGGACTGGAGACTTCAGACTGCGGCTCAGTTATTAACTGGTGCCGCTGTTATGAATTATTCATGCAACAACCACAAGGCGCACACTTTGTTGCCGCCTTGCTGCACTTTTTTTTTTTCTCAGCCGCAGCAGCAGCAGCTCTGGGACTTCATCAGGCGATCCGATGCGATGCTATCGGAGGCGATCTTGGTATTGGTATTGGTATTGGTCCTCGCATTGGGTCTCCAACCGCTCTGGGTCTCTGCTCTCGTTAAACGTTTCAATTGACATTGCTGATTACACTGGTCAGCAGGTGAGGCGATGGGTTTTGGGAGTTAGGTAGAGAGGGGATTTTTTTAATTAGGGGTTTAAAATACATGTTAGAAAATGATTATTAGTGTAGAAATTATATAATTATCGTTAAGTATTATATTACCTTATCGGTTACTCAATTCTGGTAGCTTTTAATAATATTCAGAATATTTTTGAAGAGTTCGTGGAGAGGGAATATGAGATCTTGGCTTGGAAATATCTTCTTAAATTAATATAATTTAATAATAATAAATTTGTGTACCTATTATTCCTTTTTTAATTCATTTAAAAGCAATGAAAGACATTTTTATTTATTTAGTGTATAATTTTTTGTATAATTGGTGTATAAGTGGATTTAGTGAATAATTTAGAAATATTTGCGATAAGTTCCTCACTTTTGAACTCACCAGGATGGCAATATCATATTTTAGTATCTATATTAAATTTTTTATTTCTATTTTTTAACGTTTTCTCTTCTCAATTTAAATAATTTAACTAAGAAAAGAGATTTCCTATTCCAAAAATATTTATTTTGACACTTTTCCCAGATAACATCTTGATAATTATAAGTATTTCCACTTAACCAACTAACAACTTGGGAATTATAAGCTTTTTTTTTTTAAGACCGACCTACAGGTCAAAGTAAGCCTTACAAATATATATAAAAATATATTATAAGTGACTAAGACACCTGACCACCATTTCTCACCTGACAAGCAACCTCCCACCTCGACTTTGCTGACTAGTGTTTACCGCTAGATGACTTTATTAACGCCACTGGTGGCAACATCATCATCGTCATCGCCGGGCATCGCGTCGCGTCTTGCAATCAAAGCCGCCGACAAAAGTTCCGCGCTCGGCGGCGGACATACGGGGAGGGGGAAAAAAAAAAGCGCGACGACGGACAGTCACACTCATGCGTATATGGCGGGCATGATTTAGTGTCAGGCAAGGCGAATTCCTTCACACCTGCTAAAGCCTCGCTGTCATGTCAATAATGTCGAAAATGCAACAGTCTCGCTGGCTCTCTCGCTCCTGCGAGTGCCGATGCCTGATAATGATGTGACAAAACAGCGGTCGAGATTTTAAGCCCGCGGGCGAATTGAGGCGCATCTGCGAGGAGGAGGAGAAAAAAAAAGAGAGAAGCCAGCGCCTGGGGAACTCCTTCTTGCCTCTTCTTCAGTACAAAAGGGGGGGAAAGGAGGAGACAGTGGGCGCTGGCTATAGGGAACCTATTACAATTGGGGCTTTTGGGTGGGCTTAGTTTAGTTTCTTTTATTATTTTTTGTTTGTTTCTTAATTATTACAAATTCTTCGTTTTATTAAATAATAAAAATAATAGATAAACCCTTTAGGCTTAAATAAAAATACAGTTTAATTTATTATTTAATTAGTCTTACAAATAACACAACAGGGTAAATAATAGAAATTTTCATGAAATATCATTTATTGATGCTCCGATTTTTTTTATGTTATCGATTTTGTTTAATGTGGAAAATTTGAAGCATTGTCGACAGAAATTTTTATCAAACTAGAGACTTGTGTTTAAATTTCAATAGAATGTCCCCCTAAAAACTAATACAATTACCCTTTGATAAAATATAGTTTTACTCGACTATTTCGATTACACAGCGATAATTTCCTTTACTAAGCTATCGATATATGAAGCAATCATTTGCATATTTTCCATAACTAAAATATCAATATTTAAGGCAATTATTCTTTATTTTCCAGCGATAATTTTTATAAAGAATGTTCTCTCATTAAGAAAGTTCACTGTAAAGAAAATAAAGTGAGTGACAGAGAAAAAGAGAGATAGAGGGGGATAGAAACCCCTTCGTCCATTTTTTATACGTCGTCGTTGGCTGTCATTAACGTGATTTTGTTGCCGTTGCTGCTATGCGTTATTACGCGTGCGCAGCAGCGGCCTAAAAAAAAAGGAAAAGGAACTACAAAAAAAAATACACCAAAGAGGAGTGGTTTTTAGAGGCTGCTACTACCAACTTCCAACTACCAGCAACTACTACCAACTACTACCTGTGTCCCTCTCCTTTTGAGATATCGCCTGCCAACGTTAAGCTAAAGTGACACTTTGACAGCGATGCGTGATAAACGATGAAAAAATAATGCAGCGAGGCAACGTGGTCTTTGAAGTGGATTTTCTTTTTTATTTTGGAAAGGATTAGGGGAAATTAGAAAAGCCGCAAAAAATGAATACAGCTGGGAACGGATGAGGGAAATTTTATTATAAATTTATAATTTGTAAATGCAAAATTTCCTTAAACTTCAGAAGGAACTCCAATCCAATTTTTCTATTCTATTTCTTTTAATTTTTATGTAAAATACAGCTGGAAAAGGATGATGGAGGGTTAAAAGTTGATTATAAATTTATAATTTACAAATGCAAATTCCCTTAAACTTCAGAAGGAACTCCAATCTTTCTCAGGCCGCACCCGCACTCTTATTTATTTTTCTATATTTATTTTTGCACCGCAAGATCCCCATTACCCTTCTCTGCTTCCCAATTTTTTTGTAAACCCCCCTTTAAGGCTGACAAAGCGTCCGCTGGAGTCGCATAAAAATGTTCGATGCAAGGCAAATAAAAAACTATAAAAACCTCCGGAGTTCGGAGCACAAACATGCCGAGACAACCCGAAAGGGGTAAAAGGGGGGTCCAGGGGCACACACAGTGGTCGCGTTTTAAAACGCGAACAAAACGCGTGGGCGCACAATAGAGTTGTTGCTTTTACTGTTTTCATGTTGTTGCTGTTGTTCGTTTTTTTGCATTTTATTTGTATTATTATTTTTTTTTTTTGAGACTTGAGAGTTTGACTGCGCCGCTGGATTTTGACATTTTCTAACACGCGCCTGCCAAGCGGCATAAAAATTGACATATTATAATGTCATGGCGTCCCCGATTTGCGCCACTGCGTCCAACAACATATATCCATGAACAAAATCGAAAAAAAAAATCGAAAAAAGAAATAACAGCAAGCAGGAAAATCTCTCAATCCGTCAACGGAGGCTGCGTGGGTGGGCGAAGCAACAACAAAAAAAGAAAAAATACAGAAGAAAAATATGGCAAGGAAAATCGGGGCGTGTTGGTAAATCGAGGGCGCAGGCGCACACTCCGCATTTTGTTGCAAGTTTTGTTAGTTGTCGTTTTGTTTTGACACAGTTGTCGTTCAAGCCAAGTCACCTCTCTGTTGAGTACCTGGAGTGGCCTTCTTCTTGAAGCAAATATCCTTGAGGCATCAAATCGGAGGAGTTTTAGCGGAGATTTATATTGAAAATTATGTATAAACCTAAGGAAAAATTCAAGATAAATGACAAAAATATACAATTCTTGAGAAATAATTATATTTATAATTTTCCCACGTGAGTTTCTGTTAACTTAGTTTAGGGATGAATCTAAATTTTAAAACAATAAAGAATAAAATTTGATTTTCTTTAATTAAATCCATTTCCTAGCATTATCGAAGGACTACCAATTTAAGCTGTTAAAATATTGATTTAAAATCTATTGATCCTCAAGAAAACATCGAAAAATGTATTAATCGATTTAAATGCGATTTTCGCCTCCAAAAAAACCTTTGAAAACTTCGATTATTTAACCCCACCTACTGTCAATATCTCGAGTCAATAATTTCTGTGACAAAAGTGTTGCTAGCTCCAACCCACAAGTTTCTCAATTCTCCAGCTCACGCACTTTTTTTTTATGCAGACAATTGTTTGTTTTATTTTTATTGCAAATTTGTTTGTTGGATTTTTTTTTTCTATTTATTTTTTTGGTTTTCTTCTTGCAGTTGGTAGACAAACCGCAATTGAGGTCTCTCTCTCAGTTGAGTTCAGTTTGTTGTCTTTATCAGATTGTTGCAATTTTGCTGTTGTTCAATGTTGTTTTTTGTTGTTACTGCTATTTTTTTTTTTTGTATTTTGTTGCTTATTTTTCCAACAGCACACAGCCCGCACTCTCTATGGAAAAGATCTTTATCAGGCTTTATAGGTACGCTTTGGTTTTAGCCCCCCCTCGGAACGAAAGCGAACAAACATGGCAGAAAAACATGTAATGAAAATTATGACAAGCCAAAATCCACAGAGAGCGATAGATGCACAGGGGAAAATTAGAAGGGGGTTCCTTACTGGGAATTTAAGATAATAAAATAAGTGGGAAATGGGGAGCATAATTATTAATTATTTATATTCAGCAGCAAATAAGTATGCAATACATTTTTAGATAGAGATTTTTGGAAATATTATATTCTATTTTGGTTTATTTATTATATAAAATTTTATTTAATGTTTTTAATTAAAGGAAATATTTGCAATTTTATTATTAAATACAAATAGATCCTTTAAGGGTTCTCCCACTTTATTTCGTTCACTGTAGCCTTTGGAGAGGGAAAATTGTAATGTGAAAAAATTATAATTCAATGGAAAATTGCGCCCACACACGCCTCACCAACAATTGTTGTTGTTGGCTGTTGGTTTTGTTTGTTGTTTGGTTTTTTGGCCTTATCGCAAAGCGGAAAGCGTTGTTGTTCAATGTTGTCAAAGTTGTGTGTTGCTCTGGTTGTGTGTGTGCTGTGTGTGTGCTGAATTCTTTTCATATTTGATTTCTCCTTCCTGCCGATGGTGATGGATTTGGAATGAAACTGCTGATGTTCGAGGAGATCTAGATAGGGGAAAACTCATTCCTTGGAAAATTGTACAAGATATAATGCACCGGAAAATAATCAAATAATTTAATAGATATTTTTTGAAGAGTGTAAATACTAATTTATGGCAAGACTTCAGAAAGAGTAATAAAGAAAATTAAGTGTATCCCTGGGTACTCATAAAAGATCGTTTTACGATCGACTTAGTTTGACTTTTCGATTTCCCGATAACGACATTAAAATCCGATTTGTTTCTCTCTGTCTCTGTCTGTCGCGGTTCGATTAATGATCATTACAAATTACACTTGCCATTCTTTTTATTTTAGTTTTCCGCGGCAAACATAATTACCATGATTTCTAACCGACTTTTAATTGAATTAAATACGAACAAGCGAGCACTGCATAATAATAAATTGCCGTCGATTGACGATCGTTAGCAGTCGGCTAAAAGCGAAAGTTGCGTTCGCCAAATTGGCCAAGATCGGCATCGGGATAGCCAGCTCCTCTCTGTCTGTGTGTGTAAGTGATCTCTGTCGCCGTCAGTAGTCGTCCTGTCCTGCTCTCCGTTGTTGCTGTAAATTAAGATCGTGCGATTAGCGCTGACAGCAATCGGGGCAATCGGGGCAATCGAGGCGATCGGGGGCAATCGGAGATCGCAGCGGATCTATCGATCGGGGTGGCTCTTTCGGGAGAGCTTTGCTTTCTACATTTTTAATGAGCATTTCAGCTGCACCATCCATCGATCGCCAGCCGGCGGCGGCATCTGCCTCTCCCCCATCCATCTCTATCGGAGTCCCAATCCCAGATCCCAAGTCGGACGGAGTTCATCGGGAAACCACACACACACACACACACACACACACACACACACACACACAATACCTGTTCCAGCGCGGAGAGCGTAGTGGGTGGCTCTGCCATCTCTTTCTCGGTCTATGTTGTTGTCTCTCTCTTATAGCTGGAATTTTTTTTGGCATTATGAAACATCAGGGAAATAGAAAGCCGTGAGAGTGGGGAATTTCATGGCTTAATTTTGGCTTAATACCTTCATTTAGTCTTTTTTCTATATATTTATTTTGTCATTTTTTGATTTTTCTGGAAACTAAATTAATTGGAAAATAAATCAGGAAATAAATTGATAAGAAAATAAATAATAAGTAAATAAATATATAAACAAATTAGTAAAAAAGGAAATTAATAAACTTGATAATAAATAAAAAAGGAAATAAATGAATATGGAATTAATTTATAGAAATAAATAAAATAAATATATAAAATGGGAAAGAAACATATAGAAAAATAAATAAATAAGAGAAAATAGGGAAATAAATAAGGGAAAATAGGGAAATAAATAAGGGAAAATCGGGAAATAAATAAGGGAAAATAGGGAAATAAATAAGGAAAATAGGGAAATAAATAAGGGGAAATAGGGAAATAAAAAAGGGAAAATAGGGGGGGAAAAAGGGAAAATAGGGAAATAAATAAGGGAAAATAGGTACAGAAATAAGGAAAAATAGGGAAATAAATAAGGGAAAATAGGGAAATAAATAAGGGAAAATAGGGAAATAAATAAGGGAAAATAGGGAAATAAATAATGGAAAATAGGGAAATAAATAGGGGAAAATAGGGAAATAAATAAGGGAAAATAGGGAAATAAATAAGGGAAAATAGGGAAATAAATAAATAAATACAAAAATAGATAAAAATGGGAATTAAATAAGTAAGTAAATAAATAAATAGGGTTATTAAGTTATAAGTAATATCCATCGATATTAAATTCCTTAATTCTTCCCTAAAAGAAACTCTAAAGACATCATGAGACCTCAGGAAAATTACTTTATATATTAGAACAATTTCTTGGCAATTTAATTACAAGTTTACTCAGTGCACTTCTTAACAAAATTAATATTTAAATATTATTTTATATTAGGAAAGGCGTCCAAGAGTATGAAAGTCATTCAAATTTGTAAAGGCATTGAAAAAAAAATATATACAATACTTTAGAGAGTTACTTAGGGCGAGCATGCATTCCTTAATAAATATATAACTAATTAGTAGCAGAAAGTTCCTAAAGAAAATTATGGCGCCTTAAATATTGTTTAATGTATTTTAAAAATTAAAAAACAATACTTAAAAGAAATGTTTAAGTATTATAAAAAATCGTATAAGCTTAAAAGTCCTTAAAAATAGTCCCAGATCCTTAAATATTTAATATTTCTAGGCTCTCTCCTGAGCTTAGCTTTTAGGCCTTCTTTCTAGGGTCTAGGGTATGGCCAATTTCGTTTCGCCAGCATCTTCTTGGCCAGGCCCGAGGTTGTTACTGACGTTGTACACGTTGTTGTTGTTGTTGTTGTTGTTGGGTTTGTGCGGGTGCGGATAGCCTGGCCAGGTCGCCTTGTTGTTTCTGTTTTGTGTTTTGTTTTGTTTTTTTGTGTTTTTTTTTGGCCGATCGTTGTCGTCGTTTGTAGTCGCAAGTTCCAAGTTCCAAGTTCCCAGTTCCAGGTCCCCAGGTTGGTTCCTCTCCCGACATCTCCCGTACTCCTTTCCGCACTCCTTCCCCCTCCCCTCCTGGGGCCCCTGTGTGCTGTTCGGTCCGTTGTTAATTTGCGTTTTGTTGCATTTGTTGCCGGCTGGCTTTCTGGCAAATTGTTACACGCGTTGCCTGCTTTGATGTCTTTATGGGTTTTGAATTTAGTGTTGGCCTGCCCCGCACAATCGTGACTGCAATTCGGCTGGATAAGTGGGGTGAGAGGAAGGAGTGGGGGCCACCACGAGGGAGAGTTCACTGTACACAAGGAAAAAATATTTTAAAAAAATAATTAAAAAAAAATTTAAAAAAAATCAAAATAAAACAGCAATTGGTAGTTGAGTTTAAGCTGAAACTACACATTTTAAGCCAAGAAAATTGCATTATTTATATTTAAAACCGTTTTTTTAATTTAAATAAATCTTAAATAAAATATAGGTTTAATTTTTTGTTATTTTCTGAGGCTAAAAATAAGAAATATAATAAATATTTTATTATAAACATTTTTATTTATCACTTATTAAAATAATTAAGGTTTCTTGTACTTTTTTGTCCTGAATTTATTCAAAATATTTAAATAAATATTTAAAATGGTTTTTTTAATTTAAATAAATCCAAAATAAAATAAAGACTTAATGTTTTATAATCTTCTGAGGCTAAAATAAATCAAAATTATATTTTAAATATATTTATTTTTCACCTCTTAAAGTTTCTTGTACTTTCTTGGCCTAAAAAATAGAAAATTCAAAGGATTTTCCCATCGTGTAGCTGTGCCCATCTACCTCGCTCCTCTCCCCCCCTGAGAAGACATAATCAAATGTGGACAAAATTATTGAGCAATTTAGTTTTACTTTATGGAGCAATTGCCTTTGGTTCAGGAGGCCTCACTGGCACTAGAGTGTGGATCTGGGATCTGGGATCTGGGATCCGAAATTTAGCCGTTGGTGTTGATGCCCCGAAAAGTCTACGGCGGTGGCGGCGGCCTCATCATCATCATCATCATCATCTAGATGATCATCCTGCAGCGCGTTTACTTTATGTTTATGCGGTAAATGGCATTAATGGATTTATAGATTCACGTTCCACGTTCCAGAGGTGCCTCCATTCTCCTTTCCATCCTCCTCCCTCCCCCTTTTTACAGAGTCCTTGGGTTCAGCTTGTTTGCGCTTAGTTTTGATTAGGATTTATGGCGATTTATGGAAGGAAGGAGAGCGAGAGGTCTTTGGTAGAAGGAGGATGACTTTTTGCAATGGCAGGCCCACTAAAATGGCATCAATCATGATGTACCAGGAGGAAGGAGGAAGGCATACTAAATGCTGGTAATTATTTTAGGCGGAAAAATAACAGAAGTAACAGGGAAAATCAATTATAAATATTTGAAATATTTTAAAAGCTTTAATTAATTAATAAATATTTGTAAAACTAAATCCCTTTATTACTCAATCAATCAGTGTCCACATATCAATCAATTTAATTGAAATCCCAGCCTTAGCTAAGCTTTTATTTAATAAAAGACTTAACCCCTTTCCATACCTTTTCAATCAATCAATCAGGGCTTGATCCTTTAGAAAATCACCAGGTTTAAGGTCAATAAAGCTCATTAGCAGGGTTCAATCATCGTGGGCTCTCCAATCAAAATGAGAATGCATCCATTTATGTCAATCAGGGTTGCCTGCTGACCTTTTGTTCCCCTCTCCCGCTCTCGCGGTCACCCACACGAGCCATTTGATTGATAGTTGCATTGAGATGGCCAATCCCAGTACCGAGAGACCATGACAAAGTAGTTTGTCCATTACCTCGTCCCTGCCAAAGAGAACCTGAAATTATTTTGAGGAACGGGGAGTGCCCTGTTTTAAGGTTTTCCATATTTTTGTGACTTTTCTGGGTGATGTTTGAGCTTTAAATATTAAAAAATAATTTAATTTTTAGCCTTACAATATTATTTTAATTATTATCAACTAAATACAATATTTAGATGGTCTTCAAATTAGCTCTGGAAGTTTTTAATATATTTTAATGAAAATAAATTAAAATCTCTGATTATTACAAACCTATTTCATATTCCATATTTTATATTAATGAAATAATATTTTCTTACAATCAAAAAGAGCATTCAGTACTTGGTTTTCCTTTTTTTATATCCTTTTAGTATTTTTCCTGGCCTGTTCTGGGCGATTTTGCTTGCCCTTTGGCCAAAAACTGTCGCAACTCATCAATTTTCATTCAGCTGGCCGTGGCCGAGACGCGCGTCTCTGCAGCTATTATTCACGCCTAGGCGACGGGTTCCTCCACTCCACTCCAGCTCCAGCTCCAGGTCCAACTCCAAACTCTAAACCCCAACTCTGGATGCAACTCCTAGCTGGCTCCTTCTCCTCCCTGCACTCTTTTCCCCTGGCCCAGGCTGACGTTAAGCCAGAGCAATGAATGCTTTTAGCTGAAAACTGAGTAATTGAGTGACAATTAAGTTATTTCTAGACGAACGAGCCGCGATCGTCGCTCGGTCCTTGGCTGACCAGTCTTCCTGCCTCGGTGCCTTCTATTTTGCCTTCCTTTCCTCTTCGTTTCCCTGCCTTTTTTATATATTTTCTTTTTATGAAATATTGCCAAGTTCATATCTCAATTATGAGTGCCGACGCCGCCGCTGAGAACGGTGGGTTAAATAAAGTCTAAAGGGGTTTCTAATAAATATTATTACTCTTTGAATTATTAAGCAACCAAAATGTATATTTTTTACTTAAAACAATTGGTATATATGTTATTAAAAATGTATTATAATATAAATTATATTCCCTTGCTGCCCAGAATTTGTTCGGAATATTTTCATATGTTAATAAAAGGAGTTTTACCTTGCTTTTTCTAGCTTATATTTTATGAGTTATTTTTGTGGCAAATTTTCAACCACTGTGCCTGCTATGCCTGCTGCATTTTCCCCTCGTTTTCCCCACTTTTCCCCCTCATTCCCCAACAACTCTTGTGAGTGAGATTAATCGCAGCTTTGACAGGCGCTGCATTTGCTGCTGCATTTCGGTTTTTCTTGCCGCTCGCATGATTAAGCATTGCGGGGGGTGACGGTCTGTTGGAGGTGCTGGGGCTGGAGCTGGGGCTGAAAGGAGCGGCTCGGGGGCGGGGCCAGTCCTTTGACATTATCACCAAAAGAGCCGACCGCGCAGCCGCAGAGACCCGTCGTCAAGTTGAGTCGAGTCAATCACTGGCGGCGGCCCATTACCAAGTCAACTCCTCAACTGCTGCGAGTTTTTCCCTCGGTCACTGGTTTTTTTCTTAATGTTTTTAATACTCTTTTAAGAGGAAATATGAATTTTATAAGGGTTTTATATTTTAAAGAGCATTTTCTGGAGTTTTTCTAAAGAATAAGTGTATAACTTGAATTAAATTCGGAGCAAAGGGTAAAATATAGAATTTGTTTTGGCTTCTCTTTTATTTAAATTTTAAAATATTTATTTAGTTACTTATAAAATGAGTTGGTCTTAAGAAATGCCAAAAACTGAACTTTAAAAGTAAATGAACTCATTAAATATCCATCTAAAAATATACCTTCATTCAAAAATGTATGAAAAATCTTGTTAGAAAATAAAACCTCTTCTTTAGAAGTTTTTCATTACTTTAAAGTTCCATAAATCACTAGTTTCTGTATAAAAATATTCCCAATTTTTATTTAAAATTTCCACAGCTAAAGGGCATCTAAAGCTTCAGTTTTAAGAAAACTTCCCCTGCCTTCTTGGAAGGTTTCTTATAGCTGAGATTTTTCTTTGGCTCAGTCGTTGCCTTTTGATGTTCGCGAGGCTAGCGATTTGGTGAACTTTAACATCGCTTATGTCAAATTATGTCTTCATTTTGCCCATGTTTTTGAGGGCGTGGCGCCTTTCGGTCTGTGGCAAGCGGTATTATTTTTTTTTCTGTGCCAGCTTCGCTGCTGATTTTTCCATTCTCTTCGCTGATTTATGGCCAAAAGTGCATTTGGCGGCGGCTTGTTTTTGTTTACGTTTTTACCGCGCTGACAAAACGCTGCAATTTTTTCACTTCTCTTGAAATATTACGCATACGCAGCGAATGTGTGTGTGTGGGTGGGGTGGGGGTGGTGGTGGGTGTGAGGTGTGGGGTGGAGGGGGTATTGGGGAGATTACAGCGCGTGGCGGGGGTATTGGGGGCGGTATTATGACAAATTGCACAAGAGCCGCGCGCGAACTTGAGAAAACAAATGCGATAGGAAAACATGCAAAAAGCACAAAAGGCGTTAAAAAAAATGGGGAAAATAAAGAAATAAGACAATGCACTGGGAAAAACAGACTTTTTTAAAATTTTTTATGGTTAAAATAAAATATATTGTATTTTCATTTTAAATATATAGTTAAATTATGTTTACTTAAAAAAACATAATATTTCCATCAAAGTAAACTTTTAAAAATTAAAAATTATTTTTAGAAAGTTCCTTGTAATTTATATTCATAGTATTTTAATTATTCTTTTAAATTTTGCAGTTAATTTATTAATAAATATATTTATTTCTTAAAATCATTAAAGTGCAGCTTCTTAGATACTTTATTTTTAAATTTAATTATTTATGAACAAAATACACGTGAAAAGGGTGTTTAATTATTTAATTTATATATTTTAGCCACTAAATTTTTTAAAATTATTATGGTTAAAATGCAATATAGAAGGTTTCTAGCGTATTATTTAATACTATAACATTGTAATTTCATTTTAAATATATAGTTAAGTTATATTTACCTGAACAAACATGATATTCCCATCAAAGTAAACTTTTTATAATTAAAAATTATTTTTAGAAAGTATTTAAATTATAATTTTAAATTTTTAGGTTAATTTATAATAAATTGATTTATTTCTGAGAAACATTTATTTAGTATTACTAAATTAAATGATTTATTTACAAAATACACGTGAAAAGAGTGTTCAATTATTTAATTTATATATTTTAGCCCCTATTTATTCCAAGTGCACGCGGCGGGGGGAAAAAAAACAGACGCCGAGCGATATGAAAAGCGTAGCCGAACGACAAAAACAACAAAAAGTGCAGGAAGCGTTCGTAGAAGTGCGCTGGGGCGCTGGGTGAGGGGGTCGGCGGCGGCGGGAGGTGGTGGAAGCGTGTGCGTATGCATTTGACGCTGCCAACGCGTCGCCGCTGATTGTTTGTGTGCTTTTTTTTTTTGCTTTTCGTATTTTATTTTTTTTATTATTATTGTTGTTGTTGTCGCATTACATAAGCCGCATATCGTTTCCGCCACAGCGCCCACACACACACACCCGCACAGTGGGTCAAGAGGTGATCGATGAATAAATTATAAAAATAAGAAAAATGCAAAATGCACAGAAAAGGGTTGCTACATAAGCCAGAAATTGCAAAAGTATTTATTTCTTATTTTTAACAAGCAAATAATGGGATTTCACATGTAACAAATCTTTGAAAAAAATTGAATTAGCAATTAATGTTTTTAAACTTAAAAATTCTGAAGTGGAATGAGGTAAACTAGTTCTCAAAACTACAATTTATTTCAAGTAAAACAAAGAAATATTAAATACAAAAATAAATACATATACGCAAGTATATGTTTATTTATTTAGAAAAATCCTTATTTTCCGTACGCTGAATAAATATTAGGTAAAAGTACATGCATGCCGCCCACTGTGCGCAAAAAGAAGGGGAGAAGAAAGGAGACGACAGAAGAGCCAGCAAAACTTGTGTGCATTCTCCTTTCTCGCATTCCCCGCATTCGCGCAATCTCTCTCTCTCCCTTTCTTGTGTGTGCACTCGTTCGGCGCGCTGTGTTCTCGTTTTCGTTCGCACACTTTCCATCTTGCTCACACCCACTGCCGATCGCATTGCGCATTGCGTTGCGCATCAGAACAACGTTCGACCTTGACAGTGAAAATTCAATGGCAGCGAAGCCGCCGCCGCTGTCGCTGCCTTGCCTCGGCCGCCGCAACGCTGGCAGCGACGCGTTTGCAATTGACGAGCACAAAAATTGTTGTTGCAGATGCAATACATACAGACATCTAAACAAACACAAATGGAGGGACAGGAGTACAACGCACACCAGCGCACACACAGCCTGATGGGTACAGTGAAAGAGCCGTTAGCTTTTAGGGATTTTCCAAGCAGTCAATCCAAGTATTCACTTAAAGCATGCCTTCCAAACGTCCATTTCCCATATTTTATCCTTTATCTTTTAAGGACTTTTCAAGCTTTCATTCCGTTTTTACAAAAACTTTCCAAGCCTTTATTTCCAGCGTTCCAGGGACCTTCCACGCATTCATTTCTAGCATCTATTTCCAGTATTTACTCCATGCATTCATTCTAAACGTTTCTTCTTTCCAGCGTTCCACGCATTCATTTATAGCCTCTATTGCCAGTATTCACTCCATGCATTCATTCCAAGCGTTCCTTCCTAATTTTATTCGTTATTTTCCAGCGACTTTCCAAGCATTTATTCAAAAAGTTCATTCAAGGTTTTATCCTTTATTTTTAAGAACTATCCAAGCATTCATTGCATACTGTTTCCGTTATTTCTCAAGGACTTTCCAAGCATTTATTCTTGAGGGCATGCCAAATATTCCACATTCCATTCCAGACTTTTAGTCTTTTAAGTATTTCTTAGAAAAATTATTTGAAATGGGCTTAATTTTTCGTATGTCCATACAAATACTTTAAGATACAGCCCAATTTACAAATTAATCAAGTTCAAAATTGACGTATACGTAATATTATCAAAGTAAAAATATTTCGTATACGTAATATTATCAAAGTAAAAATATTACGTATACGTAAAAAGGTTTTTAAAATAATTTAATTCAAAAGAGAACAAATATTACAAATCTTACAGAACTCAAGATTTGTAAAACACAAAATATTTCACCATTAAAAGTCCCAATTTAATTTAGTGCCAAAATGTAATTAGCGCAACGATCACTGTACGCTTTGTCTATACATAAGTCTGTACTTCTGTGCTAGTTTTTGCACATTGTAGAATTCAAACATTTTGCGTATGTTCCCGTCTGAATGACCGATTGTTTGTTATTTTTATTCTATGTTTTTCTTATTTTTTTTTTTTGGCTTTTGTATCTTTTGTTGTTGTTTCTCTTGCTGTTGTTGTTTTAGGTGCATTCGCCGCACACGACCTTGAACATCGGTAGTTTTTTTTCTCGCAATTGGCAACGTGCGCACATAAAATAAACAAACACACTGAGAGAGAGAGGAGCGCACACACATGCATGTGAATTCGTATATCTACACACACACATGCACAAAAAAAAATCTGTATGTAGAGCGGGGCATGTAGATATCTATTTACATACGTAGAAAGTCTTAGCATTTGACACTGTTTGGAAGATCGGCGAGAATTGCAATTGAAGCTGGAATTTATGGGTTTTTTATAACAATTTTTATTTATTTATGTTTGTTAAATTATTATTAAGTTTATATACAATTTTCAGATGCAAATATGCAAGTTTTGTATTAATTATTTAAGGGTATGTAGCCTTAGTATCTTCCTATTTTATCTAATTAAAGTTTTTCGCCTTGGCAATGCTTAACCCTTGACTATCAGAGCCCAATTCTACCCCCCAATTATATTCCCTGCGTGCCCTTACCCCTTATGTGTGCCTTATATACCTAAATACGTACGATGCACCTTGTGAGTCGTATTTTCGTACTTTTTGCGCAACTAAGCGAAAAATAGAGAAAATAGAAAAGAACGAAGAATTTTTTTTTTGGGGAAAAAGAAAAACCGCACCGCATTTGTATAAAAACTGTGTTTGGCAATGAAAACCATTGGGCATTGGCTCTTAGCAACATTTTTACGTGCGAGATTCGAATTCGAATTTCGTTTTTGTTTTCTGCTGATTTCGCTAAGAAAATTTCAAAAATTTCTGCACTTTCTTTTGTTTGCCAGCAAACAGTTTGAAAGTGCCAGCGGCGGTGGTTTATCTAGCGGTACGAGGGGTTGGTGGGCGGTGGGAAGTGGGGGCTGTTGGCAACACACACAGCTCTGCCTTGGGTTAAGTTTTCAAGGGCACGCGCGTGATATTCGCGCGAGAGTTTGGCGGAATGGAAGCGGGAAATGCTTGCTGGGAACACCAAAATATTTATTTTTAAAGGTACCAGCATCAGTAAATATTTAATAAAATAATGTGATATATATGTTAAAATTTAAAATAATAATTTTTCAGAACATACTTATTTTTTAATGAATCTAAATGAATTTTTAAAGATTTTATTTCATTTACTTATTTTTATATGAGTTTTAAAAATTTGTTAAATACAAAACATACTTTTTTAATTATTTCTAGATACTCTTCTACACTCTTTAAAATATTGAAAAAGAAATATGGGAAGGAATACAAAATATTTAAATATAACTAAATGATAAAGCGTTTATAAATAACTAAGAAATTACCTTAAAAATTACTTTAAAAAAAGTTTTTAAGACCTAAAACTTTGAAGTATTTAAGAACTAATTTAAAAATTAATAATCTACTATAAATGGTAAAAATATATTATAAAGAGGCTTAAAAAATTAACTTTTTTACTTCATAGCTTTAAAAAATAAAAATATAAATACCAAATAAATAAGTAATCAAATGTTAAACAAAAAATTAAATTACCAAAAGGGAAAATAAGTTTTAAAAATCTTTAAAAAATCATTTACATTCCCTTTTCTTCCCTATCTCACTCGCTCGCTCACTCACTCTTTTTCTGTCCCGCTCCCACCCTCTTTCTCTCTCGCACGCGTTTGGCCTTGCACTTACGCCGCTGCGTTCCGCTGCCGCTGCAGTCGCCGCTGCCGACGCCACGCTCTGCACTTCCGCACACACGACAAAAAAAAAAAAAAAAAAAAAAAAAAGAGAAGAAAACCGACGAACGAACAGCTGACGAAGCGTGGCAGCAAAGTGCCACCGCTCTCGCTCTCTCTATCGCCCGCTCGCTCTGGCTATCTCTCTCTGACTGGTATTCTTCTCTCGCTCGCTCTGCATCTCGGCGGCAGCAAATGCAGCGAAAAGTGAAAAGTTTGCGAAAAGAATGTTAGAATCAGTGCTGCTCTGCTTCGAGAGCAGCGAAAACGCTAGAATTGTGTCGGAGATCACTTGAAGATCGTTTTTGGATATTCTTAAATATTATTTATTAAAATTTAAGGGAATTCTTCTGGAAGAATTGGGGTACTTTCTTCCCAGGTAATATTAAATGCAGATAGATAAGAATTGTTCATTGAACTCAATATATTTCAGCAAAAAGTAATAAGAAAGTGGGCTTAGAACCTTAAGTACTTAAGTACTCAGACACGCGGAAAGTGTTCCTAAGCAGTGCGATAGAGCGAGAGGGTGAGTATTGACCTCTCGTGTTGGCTCAATGCTTAGGAACACTTTTTGCGTGTCTGAGTACGGAGCTTTATTCTTAAACATTATTTTTTTTAATTTATGGAATTCTTCTGGAAGAATTGGGGTACTTTCTTCCTAAGTAATTGAATTGAATTGCAGATAGATAAGAATTGCTTATTGAACTAAATATATTTTAGCAAAAAGTAATAAGAAAGTGGCCTTAAAACCTTATCTTCTCTTCAAGTGTGGAAAATATTATTAAACAAATATTAGCCAACCGAAAAATATAATGTTATATGAAATAATAATAAAAGTGGGTCCTTGAAACAAAAATGGAATAATACAATAGATAGATCCAATTTTTGAATTAAATTTAAGGATACATTTTCAGGAAGAAGTAATTATATCTAAAATATAAGAATTAAATAAAGGAAAAATATAGAAAAATCATAGGAAAATTCCCTATTTCCGCTGGTCAAAAACCCATTAGTGATTTGGCATCTCTATCGCTTTTGTAGAACCTATAGCTCCCGACGCCTGCAGCTGCGTTTGCCGTCGTCGTCGCCGCCGCTGCCCATCGTCAATTTTTATTTTATTTATTTCGCTGCTGCTGCTGGGCGCTTTTGTTGTTGGCTGCAGCGGCGTGTGAGTGTGTGCACTTTTTGTTGTTGCTTTTCTTTATTTTTTTTCTTTTTTTTTTTGCTCTATCGTTACTCGTTTTCATTTCGCCTGCTGCTGCGGTTTCAGTTGTCATTTTACTACAGCCGCTGTTAGTTAGTTATTTGTGTGCGTCGTCTCGTCGCGCTTTTCGCAGCGAAACGAAGTTGGGAGCAAGACGAGAAAATTGCAGTAGCAGCGGCCGCCGCAATAGTAACGAAAGCGAGTAGCAGTAGGAGCAGCCGAGAAGCAAAAGCATCCTTGCTGAGCGTGCGCGCGGGCTTCGAAAAAAAAATAAATAAATGCGCGTTGGGATTTTTGGATTTTTAATTATTATTTTTGTGCGCCTTCGTTATGCGAAATTTCAAGTGCAATTTTTCCTGCTAGTTCTGCCTGCTGCTGCTTTTCAGTCGCTATCGCGATCTTCTCAAGGCTGCACGCGTTTTCCGCTGACGCCGCTGCTCGCGTCTGCGTCGCGTCGTCATCGCGTCTGTGTCGCGTCTACGTGTTCAAAGGCAGAAATTCCTTTTAGTTCGTGCCATTTTTCGCCTTCATAATTCACCCCAGCCCTCGCCCTCAATTATTTGAAATTTTTTCGACCACCCGTCCTGCGTCGCGTTTCGTTCCCAATTCTTATTATTATAATTTTATTCTTTTTTTTTTTTTGGTGTTTTGTGTGCTCAGAGAAGAGAAAAATGAACGCCACGTTTGAAGTGCATGCATATGTAAAGTTCAAGGAAGTCCAACGAAAGGCCAACACATGTATTCAAAAGGAAATCAAATAGTTCAAATTCATTGAAAGATAAAAGCAGAAAATAAATAAATAGAAACCAACGAGAGACGAGGGATTTTCGGGTTTTAGTGTGCAGTTTGGAGAGCGGTTAATATTTTTTCCTCTAACACCCCGCCGCTGCCTGCTGCATACAGCAATCAGGGTGAGTCAAGCGCGCACACACGGCGTATACGCGATGCGTCAAGCATACGCAGTGTGGGCTGTGGTGGAAATGTATGGGAATTATGTAAGGATCTGCCAATTAGGGGGTTTACATTAATTATTAATTATTATTTAAAAAAAAAATATATATTAAAATTATATTAACAGAATTATTTATTATTTATGCTCTTTCCCTTCTCTCATATTTTTTTCATGTAATCATAAACCATATATGACTTATATTATATCATTTCTATATACTCTAAGCAAGTGCTTTCTTTGGCAGACTTTCTGTCGTGGTGCTAAAGCCAAAAATGCCTTGAACTGTCGTCGCTAAATGATATTCTTAGTTCTTTTTTCGATTTATATTTTTTTTGTTGCTATTATTATTATTATTGCCGGCTTTGCTGGCGTCTTTATCAGTCATTTGCTTGTGTATTATCAGTCTAAGAGCCGTAAAACAAAAGCAAGAAATTGAAAACGCCTGAAATTCAATTAGGAACAAGAAAAAGAAATTTATTTCGAATTGCATGTATGCAAGTTCTCTGCCGGCGTCTCTCTGATAAGGCGAAGGCAAAGTGCGCTCGTGTGGGCGGCGGTGGGTGGCCAAGGGCAAGGCATGCGTGTGTGATAAGGCGCGAGTGTGTGTGCTTGAGAGGAGGGGGCGCGGAGGGGAGTCAGCGATAGATCAGGTGAATGCTTGTTGCTGTTGCTTTCTGGCTTTCTGCTCATATAATATTAAATACTGCGTTTTTGTGCTTATTTTTGCTTATTTAATACCGTATATACACGTCTCCGCAATCTACGGAGAGGAAGGCACTCGAATTATTCGCTGGAAGCCTGATATTTCAAATAAACAATTAATTGACACTTTGTTGGGCTGAAATATTTCCCTGGTTCGGGTTTTATTTATGTTCTGAGGATGGAGAAAAATTCTAGAAAAGGCAAGAAATTATTTAAACAATTTTGTAATTCTGGAAAAGTAAAGGAAAAGGATCTCCTTTTAATTCTAGGATTTCCAAGACCTCTTGAGCTTATTCTTAGTTAGTCTAGAAGGGATCCTCAGTTCTCAGAACGAGCCGAATCTTTTCTTTCCTATTTTTTTAGGATTCTTTTTTTTTTTTTTTTGCGTTTTTGCTCTGCTTAATGCAGCGCAACGAATTGCGGCGAGCGGCAAAAAAGCTTTTCATCAGCCCACAGCCCGCAGCCGACAACAAACACACCCATAGACACACACACACACACTCAGGGCAACGTGGCTCTGAAACAACAACAGCAACAGCAACAACAGGAGCAATGAAAAACATTTTCCCACGATTTGAAAACGGCGACGATGACGTTCGTCACCTACAAAGAGAGGAAAAACCACCGCCCTCATCATCAGCGGCCTCTCCCACTCTCCTGCCTCAAACTCATCTAAATGCAGACGCCTTTCAATTCTTCGCAAGCCGCTTCCCTTTTCTTTATTTTTCACAAACAATCTCTTTTGCAGACTTTTTTTTATTTTTAAGGAAAAAGGTTTGATTTGCATTTCCTTTCGGCAGGGAATTTATTATTATTTTTTGATTTGCAATTAAAAGTTTAAAAAAATATACCTCCAAAAGAGTTTCAACTTTGGTAGATTTAATTGTGGGCAAGGGAAAGGGTTTAAACTAAGAGTTTTGTACAATTTTTATTTAAATAAAATAAGTTCTTTATTTATTTATAAATAAAAATAATATGGGAACTTCAACAGAATTAAACATACAAAATCTCTTCATCATTTAAAAATATTTAAATAAATTCCAAACGTTTATTTATGTAAAATATTTCTTTTTTTATTTATAAATAGTAAAATAAGGGAACTTCAATAGAATTAAAAATAAAAATAATATCTTTCTCATTTAAAAATATTTAAATAAATACCAAACGTTTATTTAAGTAAAATATTTCATTAAGTAACTGCAATAATAAGTTAGGCCTATTAACTTACCTTAGATTACATACTGAGTACCTTAAATAATAGAGTTTTTGGTTTATTATACGATAAATTGAATAAAGTTATTAGGTTTTGGTTTTTTCTAATTTTATTTTTCTGAAATAAATGCTAAATTCTCTTTTTAATCCCAGAACTTACATCGATCGTTGAAGATCGAACGACTTAAAGCTTAACTTCAAGTTTTGCCCCTAAATTTGTACTAGCTACAATTAATGCCGATTAAACCCAATTAATTCTGATTAATTTTTGCGGAGTAAACATTTTTCCTATGTAACTCGTACCTGGCTTTCCACTTCCCTCCCAGCTCGCCCTCATTCGTCATTCGCTGCCCGGCCCGCTGGGTGTGGGAAAGTGGGCGGAGCAGCAGAAAAAACAGAAAAAAAACGAAAAAAAAAAGAATTGTAACCCATGTTTTGTTGGTGTTTCATTTTCTCCCCTCAGCCGGTCGCCTTTGTAGCTCGTGTGTGTTGGCTCTTCGTGTTTCGTTTGTTTGCTGGCCTCTTCCCTCCACCGCCCCCGATTGCCGTGTGTTTTAGTTGTAATTGCATTTGTACAACGCCGGCTGGGTCACTGCAAACGCAAATATATACATAAAGTGCTCTCTGTGCTCTGTGCACATATAGAAATGGCTGTTACCTTCGCCATGCGACACGCGCTTAAATTGAATTGGATCATATCTTTTTTCCCATTTGTGTGTGCGGCGTGTGTAAATTGCAGGCCACGCCTCTTGCATTTGCCATTGCCCTTCCTTTTGATGTGCTGTGCCTCCCCCTCTCTCTGTTTTGCTAGGCTGGTCACACTTTTTAGTAACTAAACACTAAAATGTATGAGAAAAAATAAAAGCGAAAGAAAAGTGATTTTTCTTGGCCTGCATTTGGCCCTGAAATGTCCATTAGTTCATTAGCCACAATTGACTGCCGACAGGGAATACTCTAAGTAAGGGTCCAATAGCTATTGAATATGGAATAAAAAAAGAGGAAAGAAAAAATATACATATATTAGATTAAAATTTCACTTGAAAAATTATATTTCAGTAATATATGGAGTAGGTCTTAAAGTAATAAAAGTCTCTAAACAATCTGCACCATATTTCTTAAAATTAAAACTATCTATCGGTTCTTTTCTCTTTTAACTTGCTTAGATCATAAAAATGAATAAGATCTTTAGCCTTTATTTTGTTAATAACATCCCAATTGATTAGTTAATAATTCCAATTTTTTAAGGTATTTCATTCAAGGGTATTCTGTGCCATATTTCCCATTTTATTAGCACTGGCTTCAAGGGCGGCAAGTCCCGCTCCAGCCGATCGAAGTTGCTGTTTCTAGAACTTGTTGTTGTACCTGCTATTTCTAGTATTTTTTCTATTTTGCTGTTTTTTTTCTTCTTACTGCTGCTTTTGTTGTCATTATGAATGAGTTTAATCAATTTCGCAGAGCGGAAAAGCGGAAAAGAGAAGGCCATTGTTGTTGGCCGCTGGGCGCTGACAGGTCGCAAGTGTTTGCACTTGACTCAGCACCATGGGCCTATTGTGTCCGTTCTCGGCACTGCCATACACTCGAGTTAGAGATGGGTAGATCAATAAGAAGATATCGATAATATATCGAAAATGTTTAGTCCTTAATTTACATATCAAATATATCGAATTTACAATATTCTACTATGGTTGGCCTCAATAATATGAGTTATTCAATGTGTAGATCATTAAAAAGATATCGATAGTGTTATATCGACCTTGAATAATATACAGAAAATGTTTAAACATTATTTATACAGCAAAAAAATCGATTTACAATATTTTACAATCTTTAAGTCTTCAATAATATGAGTTAATCGAAACATATCGATAGTAACAGAGAAACATTCTACATTATATCGATTGAAAATAATTAATTATCAAAGGTATACATGTTTTTTTTTAATTTAAGCTTACTAACTACTTTGAAATATATTCAAATATCATTCTAAACTTCTATAGTTACCTTACGATAGTTACCTATCGATATATGGTGTCATATCTATGGCGCTTGCAGTGCCAATTCCCATTCCGATTGCAATTCCGATTCTGAACTGAATCGCAGCTTAATTGCAGGCCAACACACATGTGGTTACACACTGGCCATTATCTTCGGGGTCCGTGGAATAAAGACCCGGCCAAGAAATTGCAGTTTCTTTGGTTATGGTTCAAATTCTGGTCTCTCCACTCTTGGATCACAAAGACTATTGGCTTTGTCGGAACCCGCTGATTGATTGTCTATTAATAAGAGTTGCCATTTTCATCTTCATCTTTTTGCCAGCAAACTGAAATTAATTTTCCCCCTTTCCGCTTTCCTCTTCTTTCTTTGCAGGTGAGTTCTGAGTGCCGAGTGTGTGTTGTGTGGAAATCTCACTAATCGAATATGTAATTTGGGTAAGCCTGGGAACTACGAATTTTATTTAAAGCGGAGAGTAAGCTATGGTTTTTTGTAGATTTTATTTTAAATTATACTCTCTTTAGTTAATTAATTTTTACATACTCATTAATTCCTTTAGAGGATAAGCTTCCCACCAAAATTAATTTTTATATCGAATTCTTCCCTTCCCCGGCCAGCTGCAAATTGTTCTTTGAAATTCGCGCGTGCCAAAAATAAATTTCAGCTTAAAAGTGAACCCAAAAAGAAGTATAAAAAAAAAACGAAAAAGGAATATAGAAAAATAATAAGAACTGAGGGGGGGACCCTGTTTTATTTTTGAGGATGTTACCTGCTGACTTCTGTTTCGGTTTCTGTCTCGTCTCGCTTTAGTCTTTATGGCTCTAAGCCCTTGGAACCCTTGTCTTAAATGCGACTCTCGTCTCATTGCCTTTGGCAGCTGTTTGTTGACCCAAATTTCTTAACCGAAGATTTCTATCAGTTGGCTTCCCGATGTCAGGGAGTCCGAGTAAATTAAAGCCCTTGGCCGCAGGCAGGGCAACCCTTTTATTTCGGTATTTCATCTAGTGAAAGTTCCTTCCTCTTGCGGCGCGTGCCAGAAGAAAGAAGAAAGAAGAAAGGGCGAAAGAAAGCGAGAGCCAGCTGTTTTGATAACGGTTAATGAGGCACCGGACACCGTTAGGTTCTTAGCGAGTGAAAGTGGTCTCTTCCCATTCATTCCAGATCGATCTAGATGGACAAAGGAAATGGGAAATGGCCAAGATAGCGGTCTTATTTCGGTTAATAACCGTTAGGGGTAATAAGTGAAAGTTTTTTGCTCATTAATAGGGTAACAGGGAATGTGGCAGATGTTATGGAGAATTCCGTTAGGATTCTTCGGAGAAATGAATGCTTTCATGGCCAATTAAGAAAGAAGAATTGTAAATAAGTAGAGTTATGCATAAAAGAAACTCTTTCTACTCAGAATTCCCTTCAAAAAATCAAATATTTAAAGCATTAAACATGAAAAACAAAAGAGTTGAGAACTATAAGCCCCCTTTCCCACCGTTTCATTCCGCTGTTTCCGTTCCGTTAGGATTCTTTGGAGAAATTAGTGCTCTTTTGGCCAATTAAGAAAAAAGAATTGTAAATAGGTAGAGTTCTGCATAAAAGAAGTTCTTCCAACCCAGAATTCCTTTTAAAAAATCAAATATTTAAAGCATTAAAAATCAAAAACAAAAGAGTTGAGAATTACAAGCCCCCCTTCCCACCGTTCCATTCCGCTGTCCCCCCCCGCCAAAACCTCAGTGATTAAGCATGTCTCGTTTCGCTTGGATTTGAAACTGCAAAACGAAAGCAAAATGTTCTCAGTTCACCGTTATGGCCAACGCATTCCATTGCCATTCCGTTCCATTCCATTCCAATTTGGCGCGGACATGCTAAAAGCATTAATCAATCATATGATATATGGCTGGGCATGGTGAAGGAGCAAATGTATTTGGCTGGAAATATGTTTCTGCCTTGATCTGGGGCGTTATCTGGCCTAATGAAGCATAATTTGTTTCCGAACTCGATCGGGGCGAGAGAGAGATGGAAGCTGAGAAGGAGCGCAATAGATAGAGATAGAAAGATACACATAGAGAGAGAGAGAGAGAGAGGGGCCCACGAGGACGATTCATCTTTTAATTACCGCGTTGAAAGCCAGCATTTTTCATCGCCGCATCGATATGCCCAGGTCTGGGGCTCTGGTCTTAAGCCACCATGGTTAACCCACGCATGCCTGAGCAATTTAGTGTGTTAAGGCTTTTGCACTAAAATAAATCTACGGCGATTTGTTTGTTTGCACAAGCTGCCGGCTGCATCTCTCCCATTCCAATATGGGTGTATCGCCCCCTCTCTAACGCTCTGCCGTTAACTGCCCGCGGGGCCTACACTAAATATAACAGTCTCTCTCTCTCTCTCGCACTCTACCTCCTTCATTTGTACACCTGACCCCCTGCACCGCGAGACCCGCCGCCCCTGGACTGGGTGTTATTTATCATAAAAAATTGCTCAGATTTGTTTTGCGACGGGCAAAGACATGACGCTCATTTGTTAGAGCAGAGCAACGGCAACGAAGCTTTCTCTCAGCTGCAAGCAGCCAGCCAGGCAGATACCCTATAAAATCAGAGGGTATTTACACTTTAAGGAGGGGTTTGAGGCATTTTTTAAATAACTAAGGGTTATAGGAGGATTTTTAATCATCATTTTGGTGTAAAAAACCTAAGTAATATATTCTTTGTCATCATTAGTTTTATTTTTGCTAGAAAAAGCATGCTTTTGTTTACTTTACTTAATTATTTATCAACATCCCAATACATTAAATTGATTAACAAATATTTCAGATTTACTTATATACCACATATCGATAAATTCGATCTTTAATTTATATAATCGATACGAGATAGATAAATTTATTCTACTACCAATAAATGTTTCTATTTTGGCAGTATGTATTTATGGGTATAAAATATTTCCGATAAACCAATGTACCACATATCGATAATTTCGATTATAAATCTAAATATTCTATTACCAAATAAGGGTTAGATTTTAGATGTCTGGATAAACAATACAAAATGCATGATGTATCGATATTTGCAATACAGGATAATTTTGAAATATGCTGTTACCGATATACGATATGTTCGATACATAAATTATCGATTTATCATCAATCCTACATCGATATATATAATTTAATATTTTTTCACATCACTTGAACCCGCTGCAAAAGCCAAAAGGGTATGCCTAGTTGCATTTTCTGCATTTCTTGTTATTTGCCCGCTGCACTTGTGTTTTTGCCGCTGCTGCCGCCCCCTCACCTGGCCGAAATAACAACCCACCTGAGATCCCCCGTCAGCGTGTGTTCTCGTTTTTATTAATGTAGCCGCCGTCGTTTGCTTCTTCTTGGCACGGCCCAAAGTTCAACGCAAATATAATCTGTCAAATAATTTATCAGTGTTTGCCGAGATCCCGATCCCCATCCCCGAATCCGGAGTCCTCCCAACATGAGCTCCCTATCTGCTAGGCCAGTTCTAAAGTTCAGATTGAAGAGCCTTCTGCGAAGACGATGATGATCGAGCAGCATCTCTGCTCTCCCGCAAGCACTTCTGTATTGAACTCCCTTCTGTTTGCACAAATCTCAAGGCCGACGAGAGAGAGAGAGAAATGCGTGGCTTGCCGATCATTTGAGATCTTTCCAAATAATAAACACAAAAAATAGGCAAGCTTTGGCTCAAGAACACAGCGAGTTCAAAGGTAAAGATAAAAGGTAAATAAATGTCAGAAGGTTGCTTAGTTGTTTTAAGACTTTTATTCTTTTTTTGGTGTAAAATTATACATTTTCTTTATTTTTTAACTTTTTTAAGGTAATCGATAACAGTACTGCATTTAGTATTTATCGATAGATGGTTTTTTGAGTGTTACCGTATTTCCAGATATTTCATAAATGCAATATTTGCACTGGTTATTATTCTTTGGTTATATTATGCTTTTAATTCGTATTATCTTTTTACAAGAAATTAATTTGACTTTAAAAATTAACAGAAAATTGATAAACTGTTTTATTTCTATTAAAATGACCCCCGTTTTCCTTGCAGTGCATTTTATTTTTCGTTCTATTATTGTCAACGCTTTCGCTCTTCTTGATATGCTTTTGCGTTTTGCGAAAATGCTTTCAATTGTTTGTGGCTGCATTTTGGCTCGATCCGCAGCGGCATCATCGACATGCATTTGGTTCTAGTTTTTTTTTTCACTTTTTCTTTATAGGGATTCCTTTTTTTTTTCTGTTTAGTGTGTGTGTGTGGTTGTGTTTGCTCTCAAACAGAAACGATTAAATTATCTCAAGGTTGCACGCGCGCCTCTTTGCTGTTGCATCTTCCTTTTTGTCGCTTTTCGCTTCCTTTTATTGCCCGCCTTCTTTGTTTTGAAATTTCGGAGATTTCAACACCGTTTCTGCGATTTTTTTCGTTCTTTTCTTGTTTTTGTTTTTATTTTCGTTTTTATTTCCCTTTTTTCTGTTGCCTAAACGGTTTCGTTTTTTGGCCTACAGACCCAGTTTGTTTATTTATTTCGCGCGAGGAAGCTGGTTGATTGATTTTTTGCCCTGTCCCTTTGGCCTTTTTTCTCGCGATTTCTCACCCTTTTTTTTGTGCCTCTCTTAAACCCGCTTAACCCCTTTTATCTTAACCACCTGTTGCCCTTTTGGCTGCATCGATTTATCGCTCTTAACCGGCCAGCAGCAATCGCAGCCTCAAAATCCGTGTCGTGCTCCTCCTTCGCCTCGCCGAACATCGTGTGAATTATGATATTACAAGGCAAAGGCTGCTGTTTCTCCGTTTTTTTTTTTTATTTCGCTTTTTTTTCATGCTGACCGCTTGTGCCAGGAGCAACATGTTGCCGCTTGGTCACGTGCTCTTTTGATTTCGAGCGGCGAACAGGTGTCGAATATCGAATATCCCGGCAGATCTCAGACATCCTTCCATGTTTATACACATATTTATCGGCCTAACTTTGTGTGTTTATTGGTTTTAATGGCCTTAAGGCGGCAGTGTCGGTGTTGCTGTTGGAAAATATTCAACAAAAATAAACTTAAATTGGTTCAAGTCAACAGCATTCCGGGCTATGGCTATCATAGATCTAATTGCGTTTCCATCAGCAAAAGCGAGCAAACGGCAGCTGCGAATGTTGCAACAATTGATAAGAATAACATAAATAGCACTGCAGAGCAGGCAGTCACATTTTCAGATCATCATCAGCAGCCGCCAAGGAAATATTTCAAGTGCAACAGGCAGCTAGAAAAATGCCCAGCAGCAAGCTCTAAGGAATAATGCCAGGCAGCCATGGCAACAATGACTAAGAAAAGTCTTGGGAAATGTACACTGAAAGGGAATATTTAGGAGAAAATATATAGTACTTTAATTTAGGGAGAGAAACCTACTACAGGTGAGAGTAGTTCCAAAAATTAGATTTATCTTTGATAAGTATTGTGAACAAAATATTAAATCATTTATTTTAGGGGAGATACCTATAACAAAATAAATTTTACTTTGACTTAAAAGCCATATTTGGACTTATAAATGAGATTAAAAATTACAGAAATTAAATTGTTGTTACACAAATATTATAGAATAAATTTTTTTGACAATAAACCCTATTTTTAACCCTATAAAAAAATAAATCAGCAGGTAAGCTGCTATTTTTGTATTAAAAATTGTTAAAGTTAAATTTATAAATACAGAAGTATTACAAAATAATAATTTTCAACAAGAAAACCGATAATTATGAAGATAGAAAAGCATAAATAGAAACCTGGCTTCATTATATAATATTTTCTATTTTATTTAATAATATCCCATTGAGTTTATGAAAATTTTTCAATTGTGTATATTTTAATTATGTAGATAGAAACGCCTAAATAGAAACCTGGCTTCATTATATAATATTTTATATTTTATTTAATAATATCCCATTGAGTTTATGACTTTTTATTCCTGCTTTCCTAAATTTCCTAAATTTTTCTCTTGTGTATATTTAGCAAATTCCTTCGCTGAGCCCACGCATAAGACACTGCAAGAAAATCTCAAGTGCAACATGAAGTTGCTTCATTTTGCTAACGATGCGCGCGTGTCGCCAACATGTTGCTGCTGTGTCGCCCCCTTGGTGTTGCTGTTTCTGTTTCTGTTGCTGTTGTCGTTTGTGTCATTAGTCAAAGAAACCAAGTCAGTTGCTGGCAATCAGCAGCCCGTATGTTGGCCAAATCAATTGCCAAGTTGCTGCCGCTGCCGCTTGTGTTGCTGCTGTTGCTGCTGTGTTGATTGTGTCAACGACAACAGTGCGGCAGCAGCAACAATAGACTTAAGTCTGGGCATGATTCATGGACAGGCTGCAGTTTTCTATTCGGTGCGGTGGGGGGGGGGGGGGGGGGGGGGGGGAGCAACGAAGGTGCAACACCCACACAAAGAAGCAACACACGCTAATTGTGTGTGAAAGCGGCAACGGCAGCAACTTGAGCCACATTGCTCATACGCCCACGTGGCCCCCGAAAGAAGGCAAAAGAGAGGCGCTTTTTGGCATTTCCATTTTTCCAGCATTTTCCATGGCATATTTAGCATTCGCAGCAGCGGCGGCGACAACGCAATCATAACCATAAAAAGTTGCTCATTTTCTAGGCATTTTTCTCTGGTTTTTTTTCGCTACTATTTTCGGCGTTTATTTCTTGCGTCTTTTTGGCGACTATTTTGAATGAGAAAATCCGCTTTTGGTCAGCAGCCAGCAGTCAGAGGCGGGCCGTAAAAGGAGCTTGTAAGTGCTACTGTTTCCAGGCCCGGCAAACGGTAAAAATGCCGCATAATTTACGCAAAAAAGCGCCAAGCCAGCGTATGCGGCCAAAGCGCTCTTTTCACTTTTTTCACAAATGGCCATGCAAATTACAAGACTCATTAGCCCCGGCAATCCTACGCCTGCCAGGCCAGGCCAGGCCATTCCGCCTAACCCCAAAAATGGGAGCAACAACAGCAGCAGCAACAGAAATTTCAGCCGCAGCAGCAGCAGCAGCAAAACGGAAATGCGACAACAGCAGCAGCCATGGCAACAAACACTAGCAGCTGCCAAGTAGCCACCGAAAAATGGATTGTTTTTGGGCCAGAGTTGCCTTTATTTTTGGGAAAAATTTGCACAAAATTTCAAAATGAATGAAGGCTTTTCCAGGCTGGAAAAATAATTTCTTTAACCCTATCTAGTCTTTAATAGATTTCCCTTAAAGAATTGAGTTAAAAAATTAACCGAAAAATTGATTGTTTTAAGGGCAGAGTTGCCTTTATTTTTGGGAAAAATTTCCACAACATTTTAAAATGAGTATCTTTCCTTTTCCCTATTTTTTTAGGCCTTTCCGGGCTGAACAAATAATTTGTAAGCCCTATGTTGTCTTAGATAAATTTCCCTTAAAGAATTGAGTTAAAAAATTAATCGAAAAATTGATAGTTCTTAGGCCAGAGATGCCTTTATTTTTGGGAACAATTTCCACAACATTTCAAAAGGAAATAATCCCTTTTTATTAAGGCTTTTCAGGCTGAAGAAATAATTTCTATAACCCTAACTTGTCTTAAATAAATTTCCCTTAAAGAATTGAGTAAAAAAATGATTAAAAATGTTTACAAATATGGTCATATTAATTTGATGAAACACAAAGGACTTTGGCAACCCTGTTCGTACTAAGCATTGGCTACTTATTAGGGGAACCGTTGGGGAACCCAAAATTCGAGCCGGAAAACTTAAAGCCGGCGACTGCCTTGGCCAGCATTTGTTTGTTTGTCGTTTTGGAGCGTTTGGAATGTTTAGTTAACCGTAAACAGTCGCCAATGCCCCCGCGCCATTTTGGCATTGATTGCCGGCCAAGGAAACACTCAAAGTACACGGCAATAATTTGGGATATTTCCTAGAAAAATATAAAAGACTCAAAGGGAACAACTCCAAGTTTAAACCAGATTTAATTTAGTTTTTTTCAAAGGTTAATACTACTTTTAATTTGCTAGAAATAAGTACAAGAACTAGAACCCACCCAAATATGAAAAGAATATAATATTTAATAGATACTAA
Organism: Drosophila lacteicornis; assembly: GCA_008044355.1. NCBI lineage: Eukaryota > Metazoa > Arthropoda > Insecta > Diptera > Drosophilidae > Drosophila > Drosophila lacteicornis. The sequence goes on from VNKF01002719.1 coordinate 75,109, forward strand.
AATTTAATACAAAACTTTGAGTCCCCTTAAAATAGATCCATAAACTCTCTACTCTATATCGATTTTTTTGCGCGGTGTGAGAAGCCCAAAGCACACATCCCGGGCAAGTCGGTGGAGCGTGAATAACATTTGGTAATCATGGCACAAACACGAAAATGCATTAACCAAAATTGTGATCATAAATTTTCAATCGACACGCGGCGGGTGCTGTTCCTCCCCTTAACCCCCTGGCGGCCGCCCCTCTTAACCCCATCTGGCTTCGATTGCCATGAATGACTTGACTTGAGTGGACCAAGAGAGCTTTGAACTGGACTAGAAGACGGAAGACTTCGAGACCCGAGACTTGCGACTCGCGACTATCTAGCCCCGCGTATTTCTCTCTTTTATTTTTGCTGTTTTCTTGGATTTTTTTCTGTTTTATTTTTTTTTTGGCTTCGGGCATTTCTTTATCCCCACATGCGAGGATTGTGGCTGCCGCTGCTGCTGCTGCAGCTGCAACAGTAAGAGCAACAGCAACAGTTGTTGCAGTTGCACATTCTTGGCCAGAGAAAGTTTTGTTGTTGCTGCCGTTGCACAAGTGGCAGTTGCAGTTGCATTTTGCCGTTTGGGTCAGTTAAATGGCAAAAGGCTTCAGCAGAAGAGAAAAATAAAATAAAAATAAAACAAAAATGCAAAGGAGAGGTGCGTGGGTGCTGCGAAAAATAAAATGATGAAAATTCAGCTAAGCAGCTTGGATCTGGCCACTTTTGAGGAACTCAAACTCAGAGGAAGTCCTCGATGTTTTTTTATATTCTAAGAGAAGAGCATGGGATTTTAGAAATACATTTAACATTTTAAACAATAAATTGTTAGGAGGAAAACAAATATTAAACCCTTCAGAAAAAATGCCACTAACATTTATTAAGAGTGAATAGATAAATTAAATAAACTTCAGGCAAAATAATCTAAGTTCTAATTTACCCAGAAATCTATTTCTATAAATCTAATACTTACCACAATCCTAGCTACCAAATTCATAGCAACAAGGCTGAAAGGAATTCTAGTTCAGGTTTATTTTTTTCCACGAACTTTGCCCCCCATGAAGTCCTGGCCAGTGCCACTTTGCCAGTCAGTCAGTCAGTCACTCACTTATTCAGTTGAGCTCTCACAGCTTAATCAAAGCAATTTGCGAGAGGTTAACCCTAACAACCTAAAAAGCCCGTGGAAAAAAAGGCAGATAGTGGCCGCTTCTGGCTTCTGGCATATGAGTCAGTCCTCGCTGCTGTGTCCCTTTTTTAGGCATCCTTTTTTCCTGAACTCTTCTCCTTTTTTTTTTGTCCGGCCTGAATTCTCAAAAATGTCTAGTGTGTGTTGTGTGTGTGCCGTTGGTGTTGCTGTGGTTATTGTTGTTATGTATGTGTTTGTACAACGCCTTGAATGCGGCTTCTGTTGTCTGTTGTCGTTAGCCTGTTGCTGCTGCTGCTGCTGTCGGTGTTGCTCTTGTTTCACTATCAACGCATTCCTTTTGGCCCCACTCGCCGCGATAAAAATTTATTGAGCCGAGGCCTCTGGGTCTCCGTTTCAGCTTCCATTTCAGTTAGCATTTTTTCCCCCTTCCATATATGTACTCTCAGCGAGGGCATTGCGATTTTTATTCAAAGTTTGTAAGGCAATTAAGTGGGGGGTAATAAAGATTAGAGTTTATATTTTGATTTCGATAAATTATATGGTGTTAATCGATTATTTTGATGGGTAGAAAAGTGAGTAACTTTTGGTTTACAAATTTATGCAGTAACATTTTTATCTTGTAGGACAAATGGATAATTAAGTATATTGATAATTGATTTTCTTTATATATAAATCAATTTAAATCGATAATTTCGATTGATAGAAAAGTGACTCCTTTTTTAATCAAGAGAATATCGGTTAGGTAACCAATTTTAATAAATATTTTCGGTATATAGAAAATTTGGTGAGTTTTGGTTCAGAAATTTATAAAGTGAATTTTTTAATTTCCGCGATAATTTCGCTACTTCAATAACTTATTCACTTCTGGATCATAATCTTAGGTAGTTTTATTTTTTCGTCAAGAATAGCGATAAGTAAACGATAATATTGATACATAGAAAAGAGAGTAACCTTGTGATCAATATTTCTTTGTAATTATCGATTATTTCGATATATTTAGAAGTGGCTTAGAATCTTCTAAAGAATGCCTGAAATTCTTATAACAGCTTTCATTTTTGTTATTATTAAAAACAAGCGAAATACATATTAGATAAATACTAATAAAATAAATAAATAAAAACTATATAAACCATAATTATCGATAGTGTTTGAGTTATAAAATATTCTAAAAAAGAAGCCTTAAGGGTATCAGAACTTCGGCCTTTAAGAACTTGGCTTCCTTTCTCGTTTCCTCTTTTTTTCTTTGTTTTTTTGCTGTTTTTGGTTGTTTATTTTTATTGTTGCCGAGGTGTTGTGGCTGTTGCTGTTGCTCTTGCTGTTGGTGTTGCTGCTGCTGCTGCTGCTGCTGCTGCTCCTCTGACTGTTGCCGCTGCGTCTCGAAATCAATTGAGTTTAACTGCTTTTAATTTACTTGGAATTTGTGCGGCTTTAATGGATTTATGTCGGCTTATGTTGCCCCAGCTACAGGTGGCTTGAAAGTGTTGCTGCTGCTGCTTCAGTTGCTGCTTCAGTGGCACTCACCAGAGGTTGCTGCTGCCGGCCGTGTGTCAGAGTGGCTTGTTCCTCTGCCACTACACAATATTAAAATTTATCATGTGCTAAAAACTTATCAATTAAATATATGCATAACATTGTCCCGGCCTCAGCTTCAGCTTCGGGTTGCTGCTGCTGTTGCAGCCACTTGTTGCTGCTTGCTCGCCCGGCAGCAACATCAATCAAAATACAGGCATCAAAATGCAGCCGCTCGCAATTTGATGTCGCGACTGCAATTTAGACATGCCTTGCCATGTTATTAACTAATTACAGGCGACTAATCTAAAACGCCGCCATGCAACAGGTGCCCATGCATCATCCCGGCAGCAGCAACCTTGCAACATTGCCGTTTCAGGATACACGCCAGCCACCGTCCCGTCCAGCAGCTGCCTAATGAAAAGTGACATCTTGGCCACGACTAGGCCCAAACTGTCAACGTCTCCTTGTCTCCTTTGTCTGCCAGTTGCTGCCCCGTAAGTCTCCCGTCTCCCTGCTCCTGCTCCCTGCTCCTGCTCCTGCTCTGGGTCCTCCGCCTCGTTTGCATGTCTTGTCATTCGTCATTCTCGTGGCTTAAGCCAGGTTCAGGTTCAGGTGAGGCTCGCTCAGGTGCTGGGTGCATGTTGCCGGCAGCCAGAAGATGTCGCAGCCGCAAGGAGGAGAGCTTGCATAACATTTGCAGGAGGGGCCCACCCGCTAGATGGCTTCGGACACATGTTGCCCATGTCGCTCATGTCGCTCATGTTGGTCGTTGTTGCTCCGTTGTTGCCCCGTGTTGCAGCGGCATGCACACACACACACCTACAGTGCCTGGCAAAATTATAGGGATTTATTGTAACTAATTTAAGAGATTTAAGAGAGGTTTTTAAGGGGAATATCTTTAAAGTAAAAGGGTTTTAGTCTTGAATAAGTGTGAATATTCATGTATATATATTTAATTTATAAGAACTAACATTCTAAATATATAAATATATTTTCTAAATATATAAATATATTTTCTAAGTATACTGTATACATTCTATAAGCAGTATATATAAGTATATATTCTATAAGCACACACACACCTACAGTGCCAATTATAGGAATTTCTGGTGATTAATTTAAGAGTTTTAAGAGATGTTTTTAAAGGGATATTCTTAAAGTAAAAGGGTTTTAGCCTTGAATAAGTGTGAATATTCATATATAAATATTTTATTTATGAGAATTAATAATATAAATATATAAACACATTTTCTAAATACATAAATATATTTTCTAAATATATACAAATATTTTATAATGGCTCCCAAACCCTTATCCTTGCCTGTTTCTATTTTATATTGTGACTGTGCTTTGCCGGAAGCAGATTCTGTGTTAATTACAAAAGAACTGGCCCCAAGTCTCACTGCTCCTTCGATGATTATGATGTTGTTGTTGTTGCGTTGACATGCGTTGCTAAACGTGCCGCCTGTGGTTTTTCCCCTCCCCCCTGCGGAAAAGCCCCCTCTTGATCCACACAGCACGCATTCAAATGAGGCCTCTGAGCCAGAGACTTGATTTCCTTCCTTCAGCCAAACGACAGACAGACGAACAACAACTTGCGGCTTGTGGCATGTTGCTGTTGCAGATGTTGCTGCTGCAGTTGTTGCTGTTGCAGTTGTTGCTGTTGCTGCTGCTGCTGGTTGAAGATTATGAAAATTAGATATACAAATCAGCAAACGAACGGATGCTCGACGGCATCACATGGGGCAGCATCAACATTTGATGCGTACAAGATCAAGCGATGGAAAGACATGGGGATCTTTATGGGTTAAAGACTGAAGTCGGAATGCCCTTCTAAGGGGATTTTTAAAGAATTCTGATAATGAATTTAAGGATGCTTAGCTAAAAAAATAATTATAAAAAGCATTTTTAGAGAAATTTGTTTAAGAACTTAAGGAAATTTAGCTGAAAAATATTTCTAGAAAACAATAATAAGGTTCTTCTTTATTATTCTTTAAAATAATGAGCCAGAAATTAATTACCTCATATTTAGCAGCTTTCTTTTTATGTTTGGAAATATATATATTTGTGAAATATTTGTGGGATATTATATATGTTTTTTGTACACTGTTTTAAAAGCTATACTTAAAGGGAATTTTAATTTACCATTTTTGTGGGACAGAAATAATTGCTGTTATTTTATGGACTCGGTTAAAATAAAAAAAGAAATGCAAGCAGTCTTTCTAGCAACCAATTTTCTTTATGGATTTCTAAAATATATGTAAAGATTTTTATGGTTAAATTTATTTTAGTAAATATACTTTACCATGTAGCACTAAATATCTTATTTATTTCAAAATAATTAAAGGGTATTAAAATAAATTGAAAACGCAAGATACTTTTGCAAAACCTCTAGCTGCCGGCAGCCTAACATGCAACATATTGCTGCAGGTCAGGGTTGTGAGATGCTGCAGCTACAAACATAAATATATAAGAAAAATATAAAAAAATATAAAAAATATCTGCGTGAAAGGGGCAAACCTTTTTCTTATATATTTTCTCTGCCCGTTTTTGGCCTGTCGCCTGCGCTGCGTAAATTGCTTACCAATCAAATGTAAGAGGCTCTCGCGGAAATTGCTTGAAACGGAAATGTGCTCCTTTTGCGTTGCCAATTTCATGTCATTTGTTGACAACGCACAACGGATATTGTTTAGTATTTTGCATAAAAGTCGTTTTCCATCTCACTTTGCGTATCGCTTTTAGTAGGTTAGAAGGAAGTTGTCGCTTAGCCTCGGCCTGCCTGCTGCCTCTCGCCTGGTGCCTGCTGCCTTAGCCACAGTTTTCTTTTGGCCTGTCCGAGAGTTGGCCTCTGGCATGGCTTAATTATAGTCTTTTGGCCTTGTGCATTTGCCAGGCGCCGCAGCAGCAACAACTTAAAAAAAAAAAAAAAAGGCTGCAAAAAAAGACTGAAACACAAGCCACGCCCACTCCACACACTATTTGCTTTGGCCTGCGGTCGCACTTTATTTCTGTGTTTTTTTCTTCGGTTTCCACTCTTTTTTTTTTTGAGCGGTTTCTTTGGTATTTTTTCGGTTTCCAGTTGTGACTGCTATTTGGGGGGCGTGGCTGAGAGGAAAATACCAAAACGACAGAGGGGAGAATCAATAATAAATCGGGAAATGTGTTGGACAGTAAAGATATTACAAGGATTAAATATTTAAAAATTAAATAGTAACAGAGAACAAATAAATAAATTATTGCCTTTAAATAAATATTTTTGAGCTGAGAAAATATATAAACAATATTAAATATTAAGATATCATACGGAATTAATATTTATAAATAAGTTAACTTATAACTGAAAGCAAATAGAAATAGATTAATAATTGATTGCCTTAACATAAATATTTTAGAACTGAATAAACATACAAACAACATTAATACTTAAGTCATCTTAATGATTAAATATTAATATATTAGTTAACTTATAACTAAGAACAAATATAAATAAATCCAGACAAATATTTCTTTAAAAAAATATTTTTCAGCTGAGAAAATCTACAAACAAGTAATTAACTCATTAAATATATTCTCCATCAATCCTTCCCTGATCTTACTCTATTTTTAAATCGAAAAAGTAACAAATTCCGTTTTTAATTCCCGATTAATCAGCGATCACAAGTTAGTAGAGCCTAACTAATTCCAATTCCGTCAATATCCTCCTCTTATTTTTAGTTTCCCCCACTTAACACTTGGGCAACGAACGAACCAAGGCGAGGACTAGTTTTAATATGCACTTACCTGTCAGATCATTAAAGTAAAAATTGATTTTCTAACTTGCAACGATTTTTGCATTAACAATTAGTCGCTGCAACGCTCCTTCGCTCTCTCTCTCTCTTCGTGTTATTAATTAACAATGCCACACCAGGCAGGCGCATTTAAGACATTAATTGCCCGAACAGGTTCTATTTATCGTTGCGGAGAGCCTGCATCGGGTTCGAGATCGAGAGCCCTGGACATTGGGAAATCTGTGGGACGACGCCTCAATCAATCTAGCAAATTGTCGCCCAGTTTTTTCCTTTTTCCCTGATCGCCGCGATCTTTGTCTCGGCAATATCGAACACCAACGGGGAGCAATGGAGTGTCTCATCTGCTGCCATTATGCCAAGATCTAGATATCGGGCATATTGGCCATACTATATGGTCTCTAATTATGACAACTACGCAGCTGTGCGTGCTCACGTGATTTTCTAATTAGACATCGGCGGAGATAGAGATGACAGTGAGCGATAAAGTCGTTGCCATCATCTCGTCATCGTCATCGGATGGGGCAGCGTTGCTAAATTGACAATCGGAGCGAGTTTTTTTTTGCGGAGCTGTCCACTTGCTGGAAAGGGAAAAAAGGGTTGCCAGGGACACTTAAGTTTAATCTGGTTTTTAATAATTAAATAAAGTTGAACTCATTTTTCTTATAAAATACATTTTTAACACATTTTATTTTCTTCTTAAAAACTCCCAAACTTTCTCCATTTATTTTTCTGATCAACCAAAACGAGTTGGCAGCCCCGTTCGCTTAGTTGGCACACCCACAGCTGCCGCTACCGCCCGACACGCCTCCTTTTCCGCCTGCCGCCCCCTTAACCCTCAACTGCCCGCCCGCCTTAACCCCACTCTTGGCTTGGAAAGAAAGAAAAGAAAAAAAGCGGCCTCAACACGCCCACTGAAAACGCTCGCTGAGCTTTAATGCGTTTTCATTTAACACACGTCTTGGCCTGGCTTGTTAGCCTGTGCCGGTATGGGTATATTGGGGTGTGTGTGTGCGAGTGAGTGTGCGAGAGTGTGTGCGTGAACACCTCCCACTTGGCAATCTAATATAAAAAGTCAGGCACCGCGACTTGGACTTGGACTGCCGAGCTCCTTGGCTACCGATTTTTCGACGAGTCTGTTTCTTTTCTGCGGATACTCTATGGGTTTTTCGGGGTTTTCTTATTTTTGTTTTTTTAGATAAATAATATTTTCTGGAAAGCTTATTTAACAACTTTTAAATTTTTACTTATTTTATAGAGTTTTCTTTATGCGAAATTAGTTTTAAAATATTTTTACGAGAGCAGCATTCAGTGTCCTTATTTTTAGATTAAATATCTTCATGAGGGAAATTATATTTATTTATATAAAAAATATTTAAGGACTAGATATTTTCTATTTTAATTATCCAAGTACATATTTTTATGAGCTTAAATAAGATATATTTCTTTTGAAATATTTATTATCAGGTGTTATTTGTAGCTTAATTTTAGTTAAGGATTTTTATTAAATTATTTCTTTATAGTTCTTCTTTTAAAGAATACTTCGTTTATTTTTTTTTTTTTAAGATAGAAAGGGCATCTTAACATTCGGTTTTCAATAACTGATTTCCCTCCGCAGCGTTTTCATCTCTCATTTTTTTCGCACATTTTTCGCTGGCTTTTGGCGCTTTTTCGCTTCCGCATGCCTAGACCGAGTTTATATTTATATATATGTGGATATGCCATGGGGTCTCCACTATATATATTTATATATATGCTATGTGGCATATGTATATCAATATTTTGCAGCTCGTTCGGAGCCGCTGCTGGCTCTCGCTCCACATTAATAACGCATCCCACCCTCTAATTGCATTTTACCTGGTCGCCTTTAATCGAATTTTCCTGAGCCTTTCCTCTCTGGCTCTTGCTCTGGTGCTCCTTCTTGTCAGAACGATGCACAATTTCGATTACGCTCAGCTATGTTAACCGATTACATATATATCTCGACTTATTTACTTTTATTTATTTTTTTCTATATTTTTTTTTGGGGGCCTGATAAGTGCCAACGAAGTTGTCTGCTCTCTCGGCGTCTTTAGAAAGTGCTTCCGCATTTGCTGGGCCGAACCCCGGCTCTCCGCGCGGAGAGTTATGTGCCCAGATTAGCGGGTGTGTGCTAATGTCTCGGGGCCCCGGCTGGGAGTGAGTTTGGGTCACTCTTTATCTGCCTATCGAATGCGGCCTAATGAAACCCATAACTCGGCACTTTTCCGGAGCGAATGGCGGCCAGGCCGCGGCGCCTTATTGGGGTCATGCGAAAGGTGTCGATCGCTAATCGTCGCCGTCGAGGAGCCAAAAATGGGAATAGGGAGTGGATGTGTGCTCCTCCCAAAAAGGGGCTGCCGGTAGTAGGTGCCACCTGCCTTGAAATTCTGGGGTCTAGAGGGGAAGAAACTTAAGAGAAAATAAAGCGGGGATTTTATAAGGGAAAATGGAATTAAGGGGAAATGTTAAGGAAAAGTTAAATATCATCTTTAAATATTTATAAATATTTTTAAAGGTCTTTTGAGTTTTTTTTGCTTATATTTTATATTTATAAATTAAAATAAAGCAGGGATTTATTTACAAAAAATTAATTCAGGGAAAATGTTAATGAAAAAATTAAAGCTCATCTTAAAACCTTTATAAATATTTGAAAAGGTCTATTGAGTTTGTATTTGAATATATTTAAATATTAAAAATAAAAATAAAGCAGGGATTTATGAAATAAAAAGGAGTTCAGGGATAATGTTAAAGAGAAAGTTAAAGCTTATCTTAAAACCTTTATAAATATTCTTAGAGGTTTTTAAGAATTTACTTGATTATATTTTCATATTTATAAGTATTTTAAAATATTTATTAAATAATTACCAAGACAAATATTTGTTCTAAGAAATTATTTTAAATATTTCGAATGGTTTTTTAGGGGTTTAAGTCAGATTAGTTCTCTCCCAAAGGAGAGCCTGTTTTATATTATTTTTTAAAACTTAAAACTTGTATTTATTTATATAATCAAGACCTATCCTTGGCTTTATATATACATCCATCTAAATAATTGTCTAAAATCCGTGCTCTCCTTTCTCTTTTCTTGTGTCTTGCAGGTGAGTTATTTCGAACGACTTCAATTAGCAATTGAGATTACTCTCGTACTCGGCTCGGAGAAGCAGGTAAAAAAAATGCCTTAAATAGCCAAATGCCCCAAAAAGCATAAGAAGGAGTGTGTGTACGAGTGTGTGTGTGCGAGTGTGTGTGTGGACTGTGGCCAAGAGCCACATGGATTTGGCTGTGGATGCATATTCAGTCGGCTGATTTGGCTAAAGGCTGTCACATTTTCCTTGGGCCGCTAAGAGAAATGACCACAAAATGCGAACATAAATCAACACAATGGCCAAAAGGTGTGGAGACCGTGCAGCAGCAGCAGCAGCAGCAGCAGCAGCAACAGCAGCAGCCACTTGGGCATATGAAAATGCAAATTTCACATGGGAAAAACAAGCCGCGGGGGATGACAATTTGCTCTGGCTGTTTTCTGCTTTTCCGCTGCTGCTGCTGCTTCGAGTGCTGCTGCTGACTCAAAACAGTTGCAAAGTTGTTGCTGAATTAATAAACTTGCAACTGGCGGCGGCGGCGGCTTTTGGTTGGCTTTTGTAAAAATGCCGCCAAATGCCTATTTTGATGTTGTTGCCGTGGTTGCCTTAAAGCAAACGATACGCATTCAAAATGAACGAAACAAAATTGAAATCTGACACCAAAAGAATTGACAGAAAACACACACAAAACATACCAGTGCACTGGGAGAAAATGGGTTACACAGAAAGGAAACTAAAGCAGAGACCTAATTTGAAGAAATAAGTTTAAAAAACTAGTTTAATTTCCTAAAGTGATGGTAGATTTTCTAGTAGCGATTTTTGTTTCACTAGAAAATATTTATACTCGATAAATAGGTGGAAAATAAAAGCAGAACAAATCTTTATAACTAATTGTTCTGTCTTTTTTTCATAAACCTGACATGATGGATTATTATTTAATACCGATTCGTGTTCAGTTCAAAAATAGTAAGACGCCCTAAATGGGTAAAAAAATAAAGGATTAAATTCTTGTTTAATTTAGGCTCAGTTTCTTTCAAAAAACCTGATGTGATGGAATTTTTCAAACACCAATTCATGTTCAGCTTAAAGATACCAAAAATAAATGTATTAAATTTATTATTAAATGTATTAATACCAAAAAAATACTAAAAAAGACTATAAATTAATTAAATTGTATTATTTTTACAAAAATCCCCAAGCCTCCCTAATTTTTCGCAGTGCCCAAGAAACTTTGGCTAACAATTGCAACGGCTTTTCGGGTGACTTCCAGACTTGGTTCGGCCAACAAAAATGCAAATTCAATGAATGCCCATTCGGCCTACCTCCCCCTCCCCGTAACTCCCCCTGGGCCGCCCCCTATCCCTGCCCCTTCAGCTCCCGAACGTGACTCAAATTGCTTTTAAATTGTTTTAGCAAGCAATAAACGAACGAACGAACCAACGGCGGCGAGAGTTTAGTTATTTTTTGGTTTTTCTTCTCTTTTTTTTATCCCTGCCAGCAGCTGCTGGTCCAAATATTTCTCTTTCAATCTTTTTTCTTTTATATATATTTTTTTTTGCTTGAATTTTGGCAATTGAAATGTCCCAGTGTCGGGTGGAAAATGTTTCGTTTTTTTCCCCCGGCCAGGCCAGGTCCGGTCCTGATCTTAATTTCCATTGAAGTCCAGCAGCTTCCAGCTACAAAAAAAATAAATAAAGAAAAACAAGGCCAAAAAATATATGAATAACTGTTAATTGTACAAATATATTGGCGTCCATTACAGATTTCGCTTAATTGGCTCGCGGGGCCCGTTGGGGGCGGGAATGGGTAATTTGTCTCTAGTTTTGCATTTCCGTTTGGGGATTGGGCTCCCTCTCGAGAGAGCGAGATCATTGGGGATAGATATAAGGCGAAGGCCTGCCGGTGATTATTATTATGTAAATTTTTGTGTAAAAATGGCTAACAATGTCGTAAATTGGCTGAATTGTGGGATTATCAGGGGTCTCTTTCGGGGCTAAATCGGTTGGAATAAGTGGTTAAAGTGGAGTAAGTAGTGTAACTGCTGTTTTGGGTTGGGGAAACTAAGTCATTATGAGGACTAGCCCATTTTCGGGGTAAATTATTGAAGTTAATCGATTTTTACATGGAAAAATATCGATATTTTAAATTATTTTCCATCTCAAATTTTTTTTTTGTAATTGCAAAGCTTTTTGTAAGTCCTAGATCCTAATTCTAATAAACGAAAGACTGATATTCAGACTTAAAACCCATATTTTGGTAAGTTATCGTTCCTAATCGATTTAAAATAGTTTTTTTTCACGGATATATATCTATAATTTGAATTATTTTCCATTTCTAATTCGTTTTTTATTAATTATAAAGCTTTTTTAAGACTTAGACCCTAATTCTACAAGACGAGGGACTTATCTTCAGACCTAAAGCCCGTATTTTGTTAAATTATCGTTCTTAATCGATTTAAAATCGATTTTTGCACCGATAAATATCGATAATTTGAATTATTCCCTTCTCTTATTGGTTTTTTTAAATTGTAAAGCTTTTTGAAAGTCTTAGATCCTAATTCTATCAGCAGACCTTGCTTAGTTATTAATTCTTAGACCTCATAGACCAGGGACTTATTTTAGATCCTAATTCCATCAGCTGACCTTCCTTAGTTATTAATTCCTAAACCCAAATACAATTTGAAGATCCCGCAGAGACGCAGAGACTTATCCACAGACTTAAGCCTTATTATACCTCGTACCCTGGGTGGTTCTCCATTCTCTTCCTATATTTTTTTCCCAGACTCTTGTAAGTTGTGGCAAAGTGCTGGGATTTCTGCGCAGATTTATGAACAGAAGCGGCGGCATTTGAAGGCTTTACCCACCGCCTGGACATGGCTATGGCCATGGCTCGCTCCTCTGCTGGCTTCTTGTGGCCTGTCACTAATGACAACGGTAGCAGCTACTGGTTACTGGTTACTGGTCACTGCCAGCTCTCCTGCCGGCAATTACTTAATTTACACTTGACCATTGTTGCCAGTTCCTGTCTGTTCGGCGAGAGTGTCGTCGTCGTAGTCGTCGTCCTCCGTTAACCCATCGCTGGTGCTGTGGGGTGTAAATCAAGTCGAGCGGCGGCCCTGAGAAGACGCTGACTGAAAGTTGGTGCGGCGTTCGCCACTGAAGCAGAAAATTACTTTCATCATAATTTAAAGTTACTTATGACCACAGCGGCAGCCAGAACGGGTTGCGGTTGGGCCCCAGCTTTTTCTCTTTTTCCCGTTTTCCTTTTTTCCTTTTTCTATTTTTTAGCTGTTGTTCTCTTTGTCTTAGGCACACGGGGCACAAATTGAAAAATCATCTAAAACCAGGATGTGCTCGAGAGACCGACCCTGGACTTGGTCTTGTGCTTGGACTTGGTCTTGGACCGAGCCAAGCCAAGCCAAACATTTGCACGTCAAACAAAGTGGCAGTGAAATAACAAAATTATGTTGGCAGATTTGTGGCGACGACCGGCGATGGAAATTATGGCAGCAACGGCAGCCATGGGCTCCAGGAGAGCTCTGGCCATAGATATATATATAATTGCTATGTGGTGGTCCCCACTGCTGCTGCTGCTGCGGCTTAAGTTACTGCCGCAGTGGCTGCTGCAACGGCTGGTGACGTTTTGGCATGAATGATGTGGCGTGGGCTTCCTTCTCAGAGCCAAAGAGTCTTCTTAGGCAGTCTTTTGCGGCCTTAACTATGGCTAAATGGTCACACACAAGAAATCTTTTAATTTTTTTTCGTATTTAAGTTCTTAATTTCAAGAACTTTAGCTTTTTAATATATTTAAATATTGTTATCGTAGATTCTATATAGATTACTCTTTATTTCTTTGATTTATTTCCTTAGTTTTACTTTTTCAATGTGCTTTTTATTTTCCCAAAATTGTAGTGTGGCCTTAGTCTTTGTTTTACTTTATACTAATTTTCTTAATGTCTTAATTGATCTCAAATTGACACAGCGGAATTGGAACACAAATGCGGAAATTCATATTTACATAATGCTACTTTACCAAAATACTAAAAAAGACTACACTATTTCATAGTTAGTAGTCAGCTATATATTTTATTTAAGTCAGGAAACCCCCTTTCAGAGGGATAAAGCCCTCTAAGCTCGATCCCACTGCCTCTCCCCGTACCCAGGCTGGAGCATAAATTAAACTTAATTTGATTTGCTGTTGCAGTTGCAGTTGCAGTCGCCTCATCCATAACAATGCAACGCGACGCGAGGCGAGGCGACTCTGATGGCCGTGACTTTGGGCCAGAGGAGCCTTGGCTTTTGGTATCCACAATCAAGTCAAGTGTTTATTTGTTTATGGGAATTTTCTTTTTTTTTTTTCCTTCTTCCAAAGCGGAGCATGAGTGGCATGTTGCATGTGGCAGTTGCAGCAGCAACTTGCAACCGTTGCAACTGCTGGTGGTCCGATCTCGGTGCCTCCTCCTCCTCCTCGATTGCGTTCCGTTCGTGCGTTTTTGTTTGCCGCAATTAGCGTGTGGGCAGTTGGCTCGGGATTGGGATTGCGATTTCGGTCAGGCTATCGTAGGAGGATCAGAGGAGGATCGGAGGATGGAGGACGGTGCATGGAGGATGGATTTGTGTTGTACGGGGGTGTGGCAGCGGGACACGACGGGTGAGTGAAAGTCGGCACGAGGCACATTCGCTCAGCGGCACACTTGGGGAAAATTAGAATTGTGATTGGGCGAATTTTGTATATTGATTACAATATCACCGATATATGAAGATTTATTGAGGAATGAAGAAGGAAAGGGAAAAAATATCGATAGGATATGGAAAAAAATTTATAACATCGATATTTAAGATTAATTAAGGAATGAAGAAGTAAAGAAAAAGGACATTTTTGAATGGCGATTGGAGAATTTTGTATATCGATCACAATATCACCGATACATTTCTAAACGGATTTTTAAAATTAAGGAATGAAGAAGAAAAGTAAAAAAATATCGAAGAAAAATTAAAAATATCGATATTTACGATTAATTAAGGAATGAAAAGGAAAGGCAAAAAATATCGATAAGATATCGAACAAAAATTTAAAACATGGATATTTATATCAAACACATGAACATAGCTACTTATTATATCAAAGTAAAATTGTAAGAAATAATATCATTTTTGTGTTATCGATAAATTAATCTAAAATATTTATTAGGTAATACTTATCGAAATTGTTTTAAAAAATATACTTTCTTATTAATAAAATAACTCCTGAAGCAATTCCCTTGGAATTAACATATTTTTTCAAGTGTTCCACTCTCAACGGATTCCAAAACGTTCCAACCTGTTCCGGATAGTTCCAATCGTTCCGCCTGGCATTCGCCGAACACCTGTTGCTGTTGTTGCTGTTGCTGGTTGCGCCAAACAGGTTCGCATTGAGCTCGTTAGTTAATTCAAAGCTGTAAATATTATAACAGACCGCGTTCCATTATTGTATTAACAGCAGCAGAAAGCGAGGGGTGTCCTTCCCCTCCTCCTCCTCCTCCTCTAGAGAGCAAAAGAGATGGAGAGCTGGAGTTTGGAAATGAAAAGATCGGATTGATCTACTCCCAAAACATGATTGCCGTCCAAGCGAGTATTTTTAGGCTTTACTTTATTTTTAGCCACGAAAATTGGATTACAAATAACTGACACAAGTCCATATAGCTTTTTCCTTTTTTTTTTTCAAATTAAAATGGAAATTTTTGCGCGTTGTGATTGATGTGGGTTAATTTGGTTGCTCAGCGGGATCGATTAAGAGCGGGTTAACGCGAAGCGGGGCGGTGGGCGATGAAAAGTGGAATGTGAAAAATGACTGGATGATGGCGAGATAAAAGTGAATGGTGAAAATGCAGCAGAAATTAACTGCAAACCGAGGAAAAGGATTTTAAATAATATAGGAAAATTTCTTAGAAATAAAAATAATAATAAATAATATAAAAAAGGGACTCAGTATCACTTCTTTTGCTCCATTGCCCCCCATTCGCCTGCGATTTATTGTGTTTTTTGTTTCGTTGTTGCTCACATTACTCATACGCCGTGTTGCACATACGAGGCGAGTATAAAATAACAGATTTATGCCTGCGTTCCAGCCAATGACACGCCAATTAGCCGCCACCGTTGCCGCTGCACCAACAATAACAACAACCAGAGGCTGGCAAATAAAGCTTTGACATTTTTATGATGCTAAGCGGACAACAACAACAACAGCAAAAATTGGAGGGAACCGATTGGGGGTGGGAGCACACTGGGCCAAAACTATTAACAAAGAAGGCCACACTCTTAAAGCAAGAAGAACTTCTTATAAAAATTTTATAAAATATTCTGAAAAAAATATAAAAAGAAAAAAACAAAAAAAAAGTATTTAAAGCTTCTTAGCCAGGAACCGAACCCATGTGCAAGCGAGATAGATGGAAACCCTGCAACCTCAATCTCTAATAACTCCCACATTTATCAACCAATTTCTCTCAAATTTTAAATATAGTTTCCCACTATTACTTCCTTAATTCTCACCGTGCAGCGGGTGTGTGTGGCAAGTTAATGTCGAAAATCTTGTGGCAGCTGCAGAGCCTGACCTTTGCATGTGGCAAAGTCGAATTGCGAATTGAGTTTGACAGCTGCTGGGGCGACACGATCCGATTGCGATTGCGATCGCTCTTTGACCTTAATACGCGCCAGCTGCGCGTCAACACCCTCCCCCTCCTCCAACCTCCTCCTCCTCCGGTGACAAAATATGGAAAAATTATGTGAAAAATCCCCAAATGCCAAGCCGCCGCCACACACACCCATCCATTGTCATTTGACACCTAATTTGGTGTGTGTGTGTGTGTGTGTGTGTGCGAGTCTCTAATAAGCGCTCAACACCCGCTGGCAACAGCAACATGTTGCTGCTGTGCGTGCAACAACAACATGGCAACCCTGGCTGGGGGCTTCTCTTTTTTTTCTTTCCTATACTTTTTGCCTTTTTGTAATCAAGCGGGCAATCTCATTAATAAATTGCACTGCATGCAACATGTTGCAGTTGCTGCGGCTGCTGTGCTGCAACGGCAGCAACATTAATTGGCTGCTTAGAGAGCTGACAAGCCCCTTGTGTACAGTGAGAGCTGGCTAATGATAAAACACGGGGGATTTATGCCTGTTAAGTGATTAAAAGTGGGAAATATATTTATTTTATATTTTTTATATTTATATGCAGCTTAATTTAAAGCTCTATCTTCCTTTGGGGTATTATTTTCCCTTCAATCTCATATTTATCTCATATTTATTTATCGATATATTTATCGTTTTGGTGGCATGACAACCCTGTCTCTGGTGTGCCAACTGTACCCCATTTAAGGCCGACGATAGGTGGCGCTGCTGCAGGCCATCAACAGCCAGCGGGCAAACATTAATTGTTTGGGCACATTCTCAACGCTTCACGGCGATATGTTGTTAATGCGTCTGATGTTGCTGCCGTTTGCCGCCGCTTCATTGATTTCGGGGTCTGCTAATTGATTTTTATGCACCCAAGCCAAGGTAGCAGCAGCAGCAACATTGGACAAGGCGGCGGCACATATTTTAAACACAAATTACAAAGCAATAATCATAAATCTTTTTTGCGGCTCAGCAACATGCTGCAGCGGCAAGCATTTATCAAAAATTGTGTGTGTGCTGGGTGTGTGTGTTTGTGTGGTGTGTGTGGCAGATGCCGGACAAATGAGCATTGCGTGTGCCATATCAAAATGTTGCTGGCTGCTGGCTGCAAGTTGCTGTTGTCATCGTGGCTAAAAATGTTGATAACTCGACTCGGTTGGTTTGTAGTTGTTGCTGCAACGAAATGGAGCACGTGGCCAGCAATTATGTGGCTGCAGCTGATGTTGCTGCTGCAGCTTCGGCTTATGTTGCCGCTGCTGATTGCTCTTGATTAAATGCTAGTCACTCACTCGAGCTGGAAAAACCCCCCCGGAAATTGTTTATGGCTGCTGGCTCCTGGCTGATGTTGCTGCCACATTCTACGCACATTCTGAGCCGCATTTGCAACTTCCTGGTCAGGTGTTGCTGCCGCCGTCAACTTTTGACGAAAGTTGATTAGTTTTGCATGGAGAAATTGAGAACATTTCCGCCTGCAGTGCCACAGGTAGCCAAGCCAGGTGACCTCCTCCTCGCAGTGACAGCAGCAGCATTCCAATGCCGCACAGCTGCAACCTGCGCAGACAGAGAGCCCTAGCTTATTAAACTTTAATGACTATTGGGGTGGTCTTGTTGCCGTTTTGCTGCTGCTGCAGTTGCAGTTGCAGTTGCTGCTGCTGTCGCAATGCAATGGCAAATAATTGCAATGGCAACGTGCAACGATTTGCGGCAACGAGGTGAAGGCAGCAACAGCAACAGCAACAGCTACAGCGGCAGCACCAGCAATAATAGCAACAGCCGCAAAAAGTAACAAAATGTTTATATGAAAATTGAAAATGATTATTGCGCAACGGCAGGCAACACAAGAAAACACAACAGAACCCGACAAATAGTCAAAGTTTTCGATGCTTTGCATTCGACACGCAAAAAGCGGCAACGCAAGACAACACAGCGAGCGCCAGAAACCTCCGATAGGGATGGCAAAAGAGATCAATGGGTGCGATAAGCAACTTCGATAAGAGTATCGATAGTTTAGTTAGCATAAAATGTCTAATTGAACGATATATTGTGGGTTTAATTGGTAGCAATTGCCCGTGTTCGTGGATATGGGAATATATTTCATCAATATCTTAATAAATGAAAAGTAAAATAATAAAGAAATGATTTAGAAACTATCGATTAATATTATAAAAATAACTTATCGATAATCAGGCATTTGTTCGATAATTTTCAATAGTGTTTTGAAATATTTAAAAGCTAGAATTCAATCTATTAAAACAAAATCACCGTTAAATAATAGAAAGACAGAAATAAATGCTTGAAAATATAATTAAGTAAATATAATTAAGTTATCGATAACTTCTAATATTCTTGAAATTTTTTATATTACTTTTTAAGATATTTTAAAAATGGAAATCAAATAATTGAATCAAAATCATTATAAATTAATGAACAAAAAATACTTAACAACTATCGACTTGTCCATATCATTTACATATCGATAATCAGGCATATTTCCGATAATAATCAATAGTGCAGTTAGATATTTGAGAGCTGGAATTTAATATATTGAAACAAAATCACCATAAATTAATAGAAAGATTGAAATGCTTAAACATAAATTCTTAAAAATATAATTAAGCTATCGATAACTTCATATATTTTCAATAGTTTCGATAGTAGTATATTTTCGATATTTTTTAACATGAAATTAAAAAATTGAATCAAAACCTTTATATATTAATAGGCGACAAAGAAATACTTATATATTATCATATACATTACGATAATTTTGCATATTTTCGATCTTCATCTATAATATTTTTTTAATATTTTAAAGAGACATAATTTGTTGAAAATATTCAAATAATCCGATATATTTTCCCGACGTTTCTGCTCGATATGCATCCCTAGCTCTTGGCCGTTTCATCATTGGCCCGTACCGCAACAACAATTGGCTAATAATATAAATTTTGTGGCCAAAGTAACGACAGCAGCAGCAGCAACAGCAACAGTTGCTGCTGCAATCGTCTCGTTCCAAGGCTGCTGCTGCTGCTGCTGTGTTGTCTCAACTCTGACTCGGCGGCTGATCTCGTTTTGTGTCTGGGCATCTAATTTAATTGCCTTTCAATTGCCGCTGACCTGCGCCTGGCAGCAATATGTCACAGAACCGGCACTTGTTGCTGCAGCAGCCGCAGTGGCTGCCGCAGTGGCTGCTGCAAATAACTGCAAATTGTGCGGCAGCAACTGTATTGTTTGTCGCCGCTTATCTCTCTCTCTCTCTCTGGCCAAGAAAACAGGCAGCAACTGGCCAGTAAATCAGCGCAACAACAACGGCAACTGGCAACAAACTGCCAGGCAACACGCATGCGCCGCCAAAAGTCATGTTCGTGCCACAAAGGCGACACCTAAGCCATACATATTGTAGGTGGCAGCAACAGCAGCAGCAATACAAAGCTATCTGCGATCACACTGGCCGAAAACTAACGCGAAAATTATGCTAATTCGAGGCTGAAGACAGCACGCAAGATTAGGAAAATTTTAAGCACATTTTAATATGGCAAATATTTATTCTGGCTTTAATTAGCATAAATAATAATACATTAGCATATTTATTAGAGATTTCTTGCTCTGCATTATACACTCCTTTAAGCCTAATCATTTTTTTGTTTAATAATTTTGCATATTTATCTTTTGCTTTGTTTTTTCTATTTTTTACGCAACTTGAGGCAGCAATCCCTTTTTTTTTTGTTGTTGTGCCAGGTGGGTGTGTGTGAGTGGGTGTGGGCGTGGGTCAGCATTTACAGTGGGAGCTAAGCAGCTGGCCAAAAGTGTTTGCCACTTTGAACTTGCCAAGGCAACAATAGAAAGCCGTTGGCAGGAAGCTGGAAAATGTAAGGGGGAAAATCTAAGGGGAACCCAACCCGAGTGTGAGAGAGCCAGAGATCCGCTTTAAACGCTTTGAAAATTTATGAGATAAAGCCCAGAGCGAAATCCTTTCACCAGCGCAGCTCAACGATTAATAAATCAATAAAGGCATTCATAATCATAGTCGTTGCCCGCGACGTTGCCAACTTCCGCCACAGTGACAACTGGCAATTTGAGCTGGCAACACCTCGCCAACAATGTTGCTCGCTCGCCGGCCGGGCAGCCGGTAACAATTAAGATGCCATTGGGGAGATGCCAGAGATGCCCATCATCGAAAGGAAACCAAGGCAACATGTTGCGCAACTTATCAAAATAATCATCATTCACATCGGCAACAACAACACAGCAGCAGCAGCAACAGCAACACAGCAGCCAGAGCAACATGAGCTGCGCAGGCAGCATTATGATAATCGCAAACGGTGTCGGCAATGTTCAAACAACGCGAAACAACAGCAAAATTGCAACTGTTTTGCAGCTCAAACATTCAGGCACTGAGAGAAAAAATTAGGAAATAAAAATAGTACAAGAATAATAAGGAAAAAATATATTTGTCTAGGAATAAACCGAATATATGTATGCCTGTAAAGAAAACTTTTATTTAGAGTTATTTAAAATATTTTTATTTTGAGACTTGACAATCTTTGATTACCAATTAAAATGTTAAACTACCAATTAAATTCTTAAAATTATTTTAAAATTAAATTTAAATTAATATAGAAAAATGTTTAAATGACCAATTCATTAATAATGAAAACTTTCATAAAGATTTATTTTAAATAATATTTTTGGCAGACTTAACAATCTTTGATTACCAATTAAATTGTTAATTAAATGAAATCAAAATGTTTAAGCTATCAATTAATTGTTAAATATTCCATAAATGACAACATTTATATAGAGTTCTTTAAAATAATATGTTTTTGCGATTTAACAACTGCTTATCTATGGATTACCAATTAAATTGTAATAATAACAAAATAAATTGCAAAAATTACTGAATAAATTGTTAAAATATCTAATTAATTTGTAGAAATGATAAAGTTGACTTTCAGACTTAGCAATTTAATTTTTCAATAACCAAACATATTCAGAAACTAAATTAAATTAACTAAAATCAAAGTTAACTTTACCTTTAGAGCTTTTTTAAAAATATATTTACTTCAAACTCTTAATCAATCTCCACAAAAAAGGCTTTCACCTCCTCAAATATTTTATATTATTATTAATTTTTTTTCTCTGTGCCTAGTGAATGCCTCCCCCCCTACTAACCCCCCTGCACACCTCACCCCTTCTCCTATCGCAATTAATAATCGAGTTGAGAGAGAAAAAAACGAGGCGCGGCATAACTGAAACTCAACTGCAACTCAACTGAACTGCATCGTGCGCCCTTCTTTTTGATTTAAAATGTGCCGCCATCGCACGTAGGCGTACTCACACGCAGTTGCCCCCGGTCCCCCTCTCAGCTGAGACAGCGACACCCCTGGAAAACAAGTGGCCAGACCGGAGAGACTCTGCTCTGGCTTCATCAGTCAAGTGTGTTTGCTGGCTGGCCTGCACCACAAAAGGTTTCGCCATGAACCAGAACTGGTAGATGGTAGAGAACACTCCACTCCAAGGATGCCACATCCAACGTCCAACGGTAACTGCAACATCCACGGCAGCAACTGGCAACTGGCAACCGGCAACTGGCAACTGGCAACTTGCAACCATTTGTGGGCTGTGGCGTGTGCGTGGGCCTCGACTTGGATTGGATCCCCGAATCCGGAGGAGAGATCATGAAGCTGGAGAGAGATCATCATTGATCATTGTCTAATCTGGTGACCAGTGACCAGACTTTGACTTTGACTTTGATTGCCATCTTGAAACTAAAGCCAAAGCAAGTCTTTGAAAAGGAAAGGAAAGCCTCAGAAAAATGATAGAAAAATTACAAGAAAATAAAGAAAGGCCTATAATTAAACGATTTAATGCATTATTAAAGCCTTTGCTCCCTGCAACACAAATGTTAATTGGCGCTTTTCTCTCTGGCTAATAAAATCTTGTATTGTTAATCTAAGTGAATCAGTAATCCCGCCTCCGACATCTAGTAACTGCTCACACTCTATATCCCCCCAGCTAGAGTCGGCCACGCCCACCCTTAAAACCACCGGGCAATTAAGTTTATAAATAAATAAATCAAATGCAAATTTTCTATCCAGCAGCTGAGTAGAAAAAGCGTTCGTGAAAAGGCTTTGGGAGGGAAAAACAAAACATGAAAGGCAAAACGGACCGCCGGCCGCCTTCTTGTGGGTGTGACATGGTTCCCGGGGGTTTAGAAAGGGGGGCTTTCTGGGAAAGGGGGGTAGACTGCGGCGCCTGCCTCAGGTGAGCGGCCAAGCATGAGGTGAGGTGCGGGGGGTGGCCAAGAATCGTTGGCGGCTCGTCAGGGAGCCTTAATTAGAAAATTGCTAATAACTCATGCACACGAACAAATTTCAATATTAATGAGTTTTGGGCCAACGACGGCAGCCACATCAAGTAAGTGCAGCAGCAGCAGCAGTAGCAGCAGCGGCAGTAAGCAATGCAGCAGCTACTGCAGCAGCCACTGCCAAGTGCCACTGCAATGCATTTCAAGAAAAATATACAACTAACTCCACTTATTTAATTAATATATTTGAAGTTACTTAGTTATCAATACAAAAGCTTCACATTTCGTACTTATCGAACCTATAACTAAATTAAAAAATAAATATTTATGGTAACATTTCTAAGTAATCGATTTTTGTATTTATTTGTTTGCTAAATGTTTCGTAGTTAAAGAACAAACTATATTATCTGCAAAAAATAGATTTAAAAATATAAATATTTATAATTATAAGTTATCCATACAAAAGCTTCACATTTTCTACTTATCGAATCTAGAAATATCGATTAAAAAATAATGTATGGTAACATTACCAAGTAATCGATATTTCTATTTATTTATTGTGATTTGTTTACTAAATGTTTTGAATTTGGAGGACAAACAATCATATTTGCAAATATAGATTTAAATATACTATAAATATTTATAATTATTAGTTATCGATACAAAAGCATCACATTTCCTACTTATCGAACCTAGATATATCGATAAAAAAAATAATATTTTATGGTAACATTTCAAAGTAATCGATTTTTGTATTTATTTGCTTGCTAAATGTTTCAAAGTTAAAGAACAAACAATAATATCTGCAAAAAATAGATTTAAAAATATTATAAATATTTATAATTATTAGTTATCGATACAAAAGCATCACATTTCTTACTTATCGAATCTAGAAATATCGATTAAAAAATAATAGTTTATGGTAACATTACTAAGTTATCCATTATTCTATTTATTTAATGTAATTTGTCTACTAAATGTTTTGAAGTTGAACGACAATCAAAATTATCTGCAAATATAAATTGAAATATATTATAAATAATTATAATTATTATTTATCGATACAAAGCATCATATTTGTGATCGAAGCTAGAAAAATCGATTAAAAATAATAAATTATGGTAACATTACTTATTTAATGTGATTTGTTTACTAAATGTTTCGAAATTGAGGGACAAACAATTTTATTTGCAAATATAGATTTAAATATATTATAAATATCAATTCAAAAATAATAATATATTGTAACATTATATAGTAATCGATTTATTATCGCTTCATCGATTTATTTCATGTTATTCTCTTACAAAAAGTTTCCAATTTGGAAGTCAACCTATATAATCTGCAAATATAAATTAAGGAAATGATAAACAAAGTTATATCCCTTTTTATAACCAGGAAATTCTGATAGTTTGCAAAACCAGTTATTTATTAATTTAATGGCACAACAACAAGTTATTTATTAATTTAATGGCACAAAATAATATGAAAATATTGTCTAATTTAAGGCTAAATTTCCCCACCACTGACCCCCGTTTTAATTCCAGTGCAGCAGTCGCATATGCTGACTGACTTTAGGTGTACCTGCACCGGCAGCGGGGGTCTTTAATTGAAAAGAAGCCCACAAAAAGCCAAAAAATGAGAAAAAAAAACTTGGGGAAAAAACTCAAGAAAATAACAGTGGAAATGGGAATGTAAAAAGGCAGCATCTTGACCACTGGGCCCGGTGGGAGACCGGCTAACTACGAAGCTCAGCTTTCTGGGCTGCCTGTCTTACGCTGCTCATTAACTTGGCCAAGAACTCTATAGGTAGCGGTAGCAGCCAGCAGCAGCTCATCATTTGACTGATTTAGATGTCAGTAATTGCCAGGCTCCGTCCCCCCCACTCCCGGGACTCCCTGGGTTGGCCTTTGGAAGCCCCCCCGCCCCGCTTGCCACATAATTAGCATGCAAGCGGCATAAATCGCAGCAGCAACAACAATTAACAGACCCAAATTGCATGCAACACAGCCGATTTTTTACCCATTCTTCAGCTTCTTTTTTTAGCGGCTTTCTCTAGCGTTTTTCCTTGGACTTTTTTTCTCTCTCTTTTTTATAGTTTTTATTTTTTTTTTCTATATTTTTGCTACTTAGCATGCATTGCAGGTAGTCATTGACGTCTGCAACAGAACACGTAGGCTAGGCAGCAGCAGCAGCAACAACTGTCAATTATATTAGTTGTTGTTACTACACACAGCGCTAATTCAAAAATCATGCGTGGGCAGCAACAGCAGCAGCAGCAGCAGCCGCAGCAGTCGCAGCAACATCTCTGCACAGCAGCAACATGGCCACTGGCAACTTCTCTTAATTAAGTGTCGACCTGCCGTTGCATGCAAATGGAAATAAAAAAATAAAAACAACGGGGAAAAAATACAAGAAGACCGTCCAGAAGTTGCTGTTGTGTCGCCGTTGTTGCTGCTGCTGCTGCTGCTGTGGTTGCTGCTGCCGTTGCGACCTTTAGCCATTGCGTGTTGCCTGCCACTTGGGCCATAATTTCCAGGCCAACATTTTGGCTTTTCTCCTCCTCTGCTTGCGATCTTTAACTGAATGGGAAGCTCTTTGAGCGTGGCTGTGACTGTGAAAAGGTTACGAGGAAAAAAAAAAAATAAAAAATTGCCTGATTATTTGCTAAATTGCACAAATAATATTATTAGCTAATGGGATTTATTTTTGATTGAGGGTTGGTATTTATAGAAAAATATAAGAAGTATAATATTATAAAATAGGGAACATAAGGGTAAAGTTTCTTGTAAAAATATTACATTTTATTTGACCTTCTTGAATTAGATATCTCTTTCTAAATTTTATAATGTAAACAATTTATTGTTTATTTAAATTAGAATATTATTTCTAGCACAAAATCAAACAAATAAAGAAAATCAAAGACTATACTCGTACTTAGGTTATTTATGGTTAAAATATATTTTTCTAAAGCTAAAATAAAAAAATACAATTTTTCTGCGATAAATAAAAAGTAGAATATTCTTATAATAATAAAATATATTAATAGAAGCAGATTTCTATGATAAATAAATAATAAAAATAGGCATTTATCTATAATAAATAAATATATAAATAGACGCATTTTTCTATAAGAAATTTATAATAAACAGAAGCATTTTCCTATGAGAAATTAAGTTAAAATAATAGACACTTTTCTCTGATAAAAAGTAGAATATTATCATGATAATTAAAAGTTCTATGATAAATAAATAAAACTAAGAAGAATTAATCTATAAAAATATATATGTAATAAAATTAAAGAGACGCATTTTCCTATAAGAAATTAATAATAAATAAGAGAATTTCCTTATAAATAAATAATTAATAGACGCACTTTCCTCTAACAAATAAATAATAAATGCACGCATTATTTTCCTTTGGGTTCAGTGTGAGTCGCACCGTCCCCACACAAAGTTCGCACGAGTTTTCTGCTAAATTTTCCGCAACGGCAGGAAAATCGCCCGAATCGAGGCGAGAGAGAGAGAGGGGAGGTAGTAACAAAATGCATGCGTAATTTACGCTTTACGATCGCAATGGCCTCAGATTCAGATACTCAGATTCAGGTTCAGATTCGAACTCCTCTATAATATCGTTATCGAGCTGAGAAATCGCTCTAGGGGCACCAGGGGCTCCAGGGGCCCCGGGGGCAAGGCAAGGGGCACTGAGATCCGTTGCATGCTGTGTGCCCGGTGCGTACTGCAATAAATCAAAGTTTTATTTGTTGAAATAAATTCAGAGTTTATTGCTTCGTTATTATTTCGGTTCGGCTTTTATTTGTCTTGTCTTTGGTTTTTTTCTAGTTTCTGCTGTCGATATTTTCGACACCAGGCACCAGCCAAAGGAGCCAACAACGAACGACAGTTAGCCATCAAAACAACGCGGCCGGATATGTTTGTGGATGTTGTTACCAGAGGAGATCGGTGTTTGGTGTCTGGATCGTTTGCCATTTCTCCGAGTCTTTCCTAATTTCAGATCGCAGATCGTTTCGTTGATTGGCCTAAAGCCATTGCCAGATGCTCTATTAATTATTTTGCCATCAAATTAAGGCCTCGATCGCCGGGAAGACAGTTAAGACGGGGCTTAAAGTTAACTACCGAGCTGGGGAATAAAAAAATAAAGCTGAAAGTCTTGGTTAGAAGGGGAAAGGAGTTTAGATTTCTTCTAGATTTTTTTAGTTTTAATTTTTGAACTCACTCTGAGGGGTTTTTAAATAAAGCTTTGCATAAATTAGAATGTTATCTTTCTTCTAGAGTTACTAATGAAATTTAAAGCCAAATTTATATTTGAAATATAATAATATATATACTATATTTTTAGTTTTCTCTGTTATCTTTTTTTTACATTTTTCACCTGCTAAATATTCTTTATAAAACCAACAAATACCTACCTAAAAACCGCCTAGTCAGGGTTTTGGCATGGAAATAATGCCACAGCACGCCTAGTCACGCCCTCAATTGCCACCCAGCCCCCTTGATAACCCCCTGAATATGTGAATATATATATATATATATATATGGCAGTGACATTTGTGAACTCTGGGCAAGATTTTGCAATTCGCTTGGCATTTGGTGGCGAAGCTATGTGGCATTAATTGCATCTAAAGATACCGATGCAACGTTACAAAGATACAAAGATACACCTAGGCGGAGGTGGAGGCGAAGGCACGATTGATTACGCAATTTCAATTAGCAGAAATTAAGAAATAATTCTATAGTCTCGTCATCTCAGTGTGTCTATAAGATTACCTAATATATATATATTCGATTCTCTACTTGCAGCAGCGTAAGCTGTCACCGACATGGGCAGTGAGCACTACTGCTTGAGGTGGAACAATTACCAATCCAACCTGTTAGGGGTGTTTAGTCAATTACTACAAGACGGGAGCCTGGTGGACGTCACACTAGTTTGTTCAGAGGGCACATCCATCAGAGCCCATAAGGTGAGTGAAGCTGTTATAATATATTTTTGTATTTATTGTATTTATTTATACTGGTTATAATATTTTAAAATATTTAAAACAAAGTTTGAAGTGTGATAAGTTTATATATATATTATATTTCCTTAAAGAGCTTAGAGTTATTAATTTCTAAGACATTTCCTTTTATATTAAGGGTATTTATACCTAAATTAATCAATTACCTGAAGATGAACCATATATTTCTTATTTTAAATACATTTTCTTTAATATTTAAACACTCAAGAACTAGGTTACCTACTCTACTTTCGTTTTAAAACTTAAATAAACTCACTTGACAGCTGCTTGCCTCTCTGGTTAAATCGAGAACGTAACTGTAAAATGCGGAAGCTGGCGATCAAGGTCGAACCCCCCATCCCTGCCTCCGCGGTTATTGTTGCCCGCCTTTTGCCTTGAAATGCCAGGCGCATAAATTAACGCAGTGGCTACTGCGGCGACTGCTGCTGCTGCGGCTGCTGCTGCTGCAACAACGGCAACAAGATCAAATGCAATTTACACATTTGTCAGTAAATTGTCAACTTAACGCGGCAACAACACTCTAAACGAGCCAGAGCAGCGACGCAGGCAGCGTATGTTGCTGCTGCTGCGGCAACGGCAACTGCAACGAACATTGCATTTGCTTGGCAACATGTTGACAAGGTCAGCGTCTAATGGAAATTGACGGCAGCCTAGAGATGGCACTAATGTCGATATATATTAAAAAAAAATTGATAAGAGGAGAAGTTAAATTTGTAGGAAATATCAGAAACATAGTTCAATATCCATTAAATTTTAGTAATTGAAGTTTTCGATAAACCCTCAATATTTTCCATACTTTTCTGTTGAAGACCATGATCTTAGAAATGTTTGTATAATATTTACAGTGCATTATATAGATTTGTTTTGTACATAAGGCCATAAGCCTCTTTTGAACTTAAATCAGGCATCGATAAGTAATTGATCATTTTTATATTTTCTTATAAATTGGAAGATTATTTAATTTCTGCTTAAAACTGATAATATAATGTATTGATTGCATCACTAAATTAAATATTTATCTTCTTGCCTTCAATAAGGCGTCGATAAGTAATCGATTTTTTCGATAGTTTTCTTATAAATTGTATGGTTATTTATTATCTGCTTAAAACTGTATAAAATACAAATATAAATATAATATACAAGTATATTGTATTGATTGTATCACAAACTGCAATATTTCACTTCATGCCTTCAATCAGGCTTCGATAAATTGATATTTTCGATACTTTCCTATTGAAGACTATCCTTCTTTTAATGCAGTATCAATTAAAAACATTAGTTTGTCTGGACAATAAATCTTTTTTATTTATTTTAATTTTTTAAATATCAATTAGCTTTCTAATTCGATATTTTCGATATGTAAAGCCAAGTCGATATTTCTTTCCCTCCGATATACGTGCACTTGGACATTCCCAAATGGAAATTGACAGCAACAATCTCTTCCTCTTCTCGACAAGTGTGAGTGCATAAATCATGCGTTGCCCAGGCAGCAGCAACAACAACCGCAGCAGCAGCAGCGTTGTGCTCACGTCTGTCAATTGAAATTCCTGTTAAATTAAGCGGAAAATATTTAACTGCGTTAACTGTGGCTGCTTCAGTTGCTTAGTGTTGCCAGTTGCCAGTTGCCAGTGTGGCAGTGTTGCAGTTGCCACAAAACTAGACCTGCCACTGCCGCTGCTGTTGCCTGATAAAGTTATTTTTGTATCTGGCCGAAGCAGAGGAAAACTGGTAAATTGTTCAATTATAAATGTGCATCTCAGACACTCGGAAAACATTTTCATTAGCCGAAGGGGAAGCAGCGATGATCAGAATGAAAATGAGAATGGACATGAAAATTAAGCCAAAGGAGTGCCGAGAAGGAAACTGGAAATGCCAAGGGAAAATTATCTCTGCAAATACTAATTGACACTTCACGTAATAATAGCCAATTTAGAAATTATTGAGAAGCCTGGAGGAGCAGCAGTTAACTGATGGCCCTATAATTATTACGATAAATTATTATGCTTAAATAAAGCATTGTTTATTATATTTACAAGCCAACTTTGGTTTATTTGGCCAGCTTAATGAGTTTTTGCGATGAATGAAGATAGAGGCTGCCGAAAAAAAAAAACTCGATTAACTCATTTCCAGTTCAATGCTGTGGACATTTCAGTTATCCTTCGTCGTCCTGTGTTTACTGGCAAATCAACTTCATTAGGCATGGATGGCAGAAGAATGAAGAAAGGCAAACAAACAAACAAACTGATGAGTTCATTTCCTTTTTAGACAGATTCAAAAAAAAAAAAAAAGAGAGAGATAGAGAGACAGAGAAATAGAATAGAAAATAGAAGTGGAATTTTATTTCAAGTAGAGAGCTTCGGAGCGGACAGGACACATGTCCTGATGCCTGGGCAAACTAATTAGCAAATGCACATAGAACTGTCAACGTTTAGAACGGGGAGAACTCAAGCAGGCCGGCCGGCCGACCGGCTCCCAAGGATCCGAAGGATGCGTCGAGTGGCAGGAGCAATAATGGAACGCCAACCCCAAGCCCCACAGAGTCGAACTGCCAATTACTCTTGCATATACTCGGAGAGGTATAGGGATGGGACTAAAAAGCGATATATTTATGAAGGAAGTTCGATAATAAAAGAGATATTTAATATTTTCATCGATAACGATTTCATTAGGTTTATGATGCTAATAAAACCTCTTACTTAACTTAATTAAATATATTTAATATTATTAATACTTTCTTTTTTTTTTAATCGATCAAATTCGATAATTTAAATGTTATCGTTGCTATTTCGATATTTAAACCCCTAAAAATACACGATAGTTGACTTTTTTTTCTTCTTAAGAATTCATCACTAGAGTCCACCACATCCTTCGGCCTTTGAATGCCAAAACGAATCCTCCAGCGCCTTGAAAAGCGTCCCCGAAACAAGGACTCGAAAGGACGAACAAAAAATTGTTAAATTGATTAAAAAGCAAAGTGTCGATGAACGAGGCAATGATGACAGCAGGCACTCAGCCAGGAGCCAGAAGGCAGCAGGCGGCAGGAGGCAGGAGTCAGGATCAGTGGCCAGGACATGCAACCAGGCCAAAGTCAATTCACTGAAAAAGAAGGAACAGAAAAAAAAAACGGAGAACACAAAAATTCCAGAGGCGTGGCAGGGGGCAGGAGGTGACAACCAAGTGATGGTCCATGCGTCCTGAAATCGAGCCAAGCCAAATATGGTCTCATGTGCGTGTTGGAGTGCAGGCAGCGAGAGGGGCTCATAAAGTTCACAGGAAAAATTATTAATTAAAATAAGAAAATATTTTGGAAGACAGAGTTAAAAATATAGCCTCCTGAATATTTTAAATAATTTTTAAAAATACTTAAAAAGACTTAAAAGTCCTGTAACTCACCTCTCTGGCCTGCTGCCTGTGCCTGACTGGGCATCATCGTGTGGAAGTGATTTTTTGTACCCACCATTTTGCAGTTTGTAGTTTGCCTTTTTCCTTGGCTCCTGTGTTTTTGCCGTGCTCCAGCAGCCGCAGGCTTTTGTCCCGGGTCCTGGCTCCAGCTCCAGCTCCTGCCCCAGCTCCTGGTTGCCATGGCAGGATGCGGGCGGGAACCGATTCGCAAACGGCGTCGGCACTTTAACTCAATTTGAGGCATTTAACGTATGCTCGGTTGATATTTGATGCGATTTGAGAATCGTTCGCAGCTGCCTGCCATTGCCATTCCCTCGATTTTTCACTCGTTTAGTGGATTTTTTCCACAGGACAAGGAGCGAAGCAGCCGAAAGGCAAACAAAGTGTAACAAATGTCGTTGCGGACAGGTCAAGAGGGGTGGTGGCAGCTCCAAAAAAAAAAAATATATAGGAGCTATAGGGGTTGGGACAAATGACTTTCGGGCAAATTTCTGTTCAAATATTTGCAGTAGTTCACACACACACCCAGAAAAAAATCGCATTCTTTTGTTACGTTTTCCCTGTTCTTTGAGGAGATTTTTTTTCGGCCATAGTGTGTGTGTGTTGTCTTAAGCTGATTTGTTGGTCAGCTAAGAGACTGATTGAGTTGAGCCCGCCCGCCCTCTGCCCCCTGTCAAAGGATTTGCATAAAGGGGGTTGGCTCGGGGGGCATTCGATTGGCATAACAGGGTGTTAAACAACATGCCAGACATGCCAGCAATATGCAAAGCCAAACACTTAACAAGAATCCGACAACAACAGCATATTTTTGACAAGACACCAACAGCAACAGCAGCAATTGTAACAACAGCAACATGACGTGACAGCTGCAACAACTTGCAGCATATGCCGCAGTTGCAGTTGCAGTTGCATTCACAGTTGCCGTTGCCCCAATAAAACTCTAAAATCAAGTGTCAATAAATTTGATACTTGCTCGTATTAAATATTACTTGTATTGTTGCAGAAAATGGGCCTTAAATTTACAAACAATTTAAGTGTGAATGCCTTTTTAGGTTCATTTAAAAATCCATTAAGTGTGGCTTTAAAAAATGTTTGCTAATTTATGTGGGAGTTGGAAAATGATTTAAAACAAATGGAATTCTTAATGACAAGCATTTATTAAGGCAGATTTTTATTTGTAATAAATAACAAGAAACTAATTCTGCTTTTGATTTAATTAATTCTAGTTTTATTATTTAATCAAACCCTTTATAACTTTAACTATAATTTTAATAAATAAATTACCAGCTTTGTTACGTTATTTTCTCTTTATTTATGTTATTTACTTATATTTCCTCTCTTTATTCAACTAACAATTAATTTTTTCTTATATTATTTTATTTAAAGATACCTGTCCTTTTCTTAAAGAATTCCAAATACCCCACAAATCGAAACCCCTTGTAAAATGCTAATTTTCTTAAGCTAAGCCACGCCCCAAGCCGACAAAATAACACACACAATGGTAAACGCTGCCCCCAGAAACGAATTTGTGATAAATTGATTTGCATAATTTTGTAACAAGAGATTATTAATAAAACACAACAAAAAATTAGAGAGAACATTGTAGATCCAGGCAGCTGCCGTTGCCCCACACACAAAATGCCAACTAATTGCGATTTTATGTTAACAACTCGAATCGAACAAATCGCGGAAAACCAAAAGCCGAAAATCTCAAAAAAATAACACACAAAAAGGCAGAAAAGAGAAACTGAACCAACATTTATCTTTCATCGCTCATAATGTGGAGCAGCAAAGGCGTGGGTTGATATTTTCCTTGATTTTTTCCTCTCATTTTTTTTTTTGTGGGTGGTAGGGGGTGGGTGGAGCCAGTGCAATTATCATTTCCATTTTTTTTGCATCCACTCCCCCATGGAACGAACGCTGCGCGGCAATTGCAAATTGTCTTGCGGTTTTCTCTTGGCCAACACGGCGTATGCGTAATGTGTCGAGCGGCGTCCAAGCTATGGCCATTGCGCATACGCCGCGTGGTCACGTACACGACTCGAATGCGCGCGCTAATCCATCGAGACAGGCCAAACTACAATATAATTTGATAATTAACCACATAAAATATGTAATAGCTGCAAATGTGAATGGGAACAGGTGGTGAAGGGGCCAAAAACGAGAAATAAATACTACTTGGATAATCTGTAATATTTTTGAAAAAATACTGGAACAAAAATCTATTGAAATATATTAATTTATGCTTGTCTGAGGCTTGAAATAATTATTCCAAGTTGAATATTTAATCACTTAAACGTAAACCACAGAGAAAAGGATCGTCTGCCGCTTTTTTCCGTTTAATCGCTTGCATTAAAACACGATTCGCATTACGTATGCCATAATTATCAATTAGCAATCAATAAAAAAAACACAGCTAAGGAGGAAAACGAGCAACTAAGACAATGGCCGGCAGCAGCAGCAACAGCAGCAAAAATTGCATATCAAAGGCATAGAACCAGCAGCAGCAGCGGCAGCAGCAGCAATAACTCGTATTTTGCCTTTTGCCAACGGCAATATCTCTCTCGTTTTTGGCCTGGGAAAAATCTGAACAGCAAAACTGTTAATTTAAATTGGAAAATTATACAAAAATATTCAAAACGCTTGTTGTTGCTGCGCCCCCTCCGACGACGACGACATGGAGATTTTACATTCGAATCTGCCTGTTAATCTGAGCCGCTCTCAAACGTCACGTTTTCACGCGGCCAACTATGCAGCAACACGGCAGCAACATCAGTTGCTCTCAGGCAGCTGCTAATGTTGTTGCAGTTGTTGCTGCTGCGACTGCAGTTGCTGCTGCGACTGCTGCTGCTGCTGCTGCTGCCTCAGTCCACGTCAGTGCAATCAACAAAAGCAATTCACGCATTCAATTAAATGCCTTCAAATGTGACTTGCCGACATTTCTTTATGTTGCTCGGCGGCTGCTGGCAATGCCGGGGCATGCATTAAAATCGTATAAAATTGTCATGTTAATAACCAATAATTGTTAATTTACAACTCACACACGGACATGGATAAATACAAGCTGCGAGATGCCGGGCCAAAAAAAAAACAGAAAACTAAAAACCAGTACAAAACCATAAAGAAATCGAACTCGTAAATACACTGACCAGCTCAAAAAAATCAGGTTTAAATCATGTTAATTTAAAAATATAAACTATTACTTATGAATCTGTTTTTAAATTAGCAATCTCTGAGGGATTTACTTAGCTCTAATATTAATCTCTGGAGTTATCGACACCTATCGATTGTTAGGGCATACAGCAAGTGTGACCAGCCTTGTTTGTGCATGTGTGTGACATGTGCAGTTGCACGGACTGTGGTTGGTTGCCTTTTGGTTTCGTTTTTTGAGTTATTTGCCTGTTGCCTCGTTTTGGCATTTTCAGCATGTCCATTAACATTTTTGCCACATTTTCGGCTTCATTTATTTCCTATTTATTTTTTTTGTGCGCTTGGGAATGCGATTGTTGGCCGCAAAATATTTGAATAATGTTGATAAGACAGAAAATGGTCAGGGAAAAGGCTCTTAAAGGAAATGTAACAGAGAGACACATATTTGGAAAATACCTAACTTAAAGGTACTTAGAGTGACCAGCTTTCTTTTTAATGCAAAGCATTTTCCCTCTCCCGATTAATCAGGTTTCTTCTAACATTTTTAATTACACACTTTTGTTGGAAAATCGCCGCCACTACAAAATCTTTAAATAGCAAAGAAAAAAAGGCAAAAATCAATGCAAGCTAAAGACAGCAAACAAATTCAAATAAAACGCGAAAAAAAGAGTACAATCTTTTCTATTTTTTTTCTATAATTAAAATTAACAACTTTTCTTGTCACGACTCTCGAAGCCAACTTGTTGCCTGCTGCTGCCTGCTGCCTGCTATAATTATGCGCATTTTCAACAGATTTATATCTGGCTATCCCCCCCATAAACCCCCCCTCTCCTTCTGGCCGGCCGAGAGCTGGAAACGCATACGGCGAAAAAAAAAAAAGAAAAAGATAGCGTATCTCATTAGAATTGCCAGCTGTGTATGGGCTTTATAGATAGATATAGAAACCCAACTCTGTATAGTATATAATTAGTAATTGTTGCACAAGCCGCCAGCCGCCAGCCAGCCCTCCTCCCCTGCCCCTTGGCCATCCCCTTCTGGCCATTATTCTAACATTTATACAGAAAGAGAAAGAGAGATGACAGAAACGCAGGCCAGCTAAATTAAAACCCAGTTTGAAGGTCAACAGCGACACGAGCTGCGTGGCCCGGCAACAACAGCAATATCAGCAGCAGCAGCAGCAGCACTAAAAAAAAATTGTACTAAGTATACTCAGAAATAGTTAAAAAAATGTTATGGCAACTAATTTCCCATTCTAATGAAAGTTTCCTCAAGAAATCCCTATATTTTGAAGCATTTTCTGTACTGTAATTTATTTAATTAAGTTATATTAAATATATTTTTTTCTTTTCAACTTAAATGCAAATATAAAATAGTAAACCTTATTTTTATATGCCACCGCTAATATTAATTCTTCTTAAAACCTTATCTAGAGTTGTTTATTATTATTTTTTTTGTTAAGTGTATTGGCCAGGCATTAAAACTATGCACAAATGCCTCCGCTGGCTATCTGACGTCAGCAACAGGAACTGAATCTGAAACTGAAACTGAAAATAATCGCGTTGCGCATGCGTTGGCGCTGATTCGAATTCTCTTTCCCTTTTTCTCACCCTCCGCCTCTGCCGCTTGACTCGAATTTTTTGCTCATTGAATTTGTTTCGTTTTTTATGGGTGTTGGTGTTGCATAAAATAAGATTAATCACTGCCAAAAAAAAAAATAAAAAGGAAAGAGCGGCCAAATGTGTCCCATTAATCAGCAAATTTTGTAGGAAACGCAAGTCGAACAAATCAAAAAGGAGAGGCTGGAGAAAAAGATGGCTTAGATGAAAGGAACTGCCTTGTGATGGGATTATTGATGGAGAAGTGTTGAAATATTAATAATAATTACAAAAGGGGGGTCGAAAGAGGGAATTTAAAGTAAATTTTAAGCTTGATATTAATTTATTCATCTCTTATTGATTATATTTTAAGCGAAACTTACGTTAGAGTCATTTACAATCACTTTAAATTGTCAGAAAAAACTTTAAAAAATATATAAACAATCCCAGAATATTATTCAATTTAAATATAATTTATTTTGTAATATTCTGGTTTTGTTTGCTTTAATTTTTAAATTTTTCAATTCGAATTCCAATATTTAAGCACTGATTTGAGCCACAGAACCATTTACAAATTGCCTTATGCCCAAAGTACTATAAATAAATTACAAAAAAAAAAAACCCAAAGGTTTGCCCATTGCAACCCACAACCAATCTGCATCTTTCTCTTTTTTCTGCATTATTTTTGTTTTTTTTTTTTGTGGCACGGAACTCGTTGCCAACTGATCGAATCGTATTTAATGTGCCTGCCGCCGCCACCGCCGCTCTTGCTCTTGTTGCAATTTCTGTTGCTGGTCGCTGGTCGTGTTGCTGGCTGCCGTGCCCATAACGGTGTCAATTAAATTATGTTGCCGGCAACATTTTACAATTTGCAACAAATTGTTAACAGCAACAACGGCACAAATCAATATTACGTACGCCTGTGCGGCTTTGAATCTTTGATTCGATTTGATTTGATTGCGGGAAGGGGGAACAATGCGTCGCCAGTTCCTGTGCGAGTATTCCTGCCCTGCAGACCACACTTAGTATCCCCCTTTGTGTGCTTAGCGTGGGATAATCCTTCGGCCAGAGAACGTCCTTCGAAATCGCTCGCCATCTCACCTCTAAGCAGAGCAAGGACCAAGGCAAAGCAAAGCCCTAAAAATCAGCGTGCCTTTCATCGGGTTTTTATTTTCGGCAGGTCAAGTGCTTGGTCTGCTTTTTGAATGATTTTTGTAGTTTGAAAAGAGGTATTTCGATTTTTTAAGGGATTATAAATCTATATTTTTGTCACTAATATTAAGAGAATAGAGAAAAACTTCCAAAGTAATTATTTTCAAATTTTAATGGGAGTTTTTCAGCAGATTTTTGAATTTCCAATGCTTAAGATATTTGAAATTTAAAAACTATTCTTAAGGGATTTATTTCTGTACCAGATATTTTATTCTTTTATTATTTAGGTTACATAACAGGCTTAATATATTTAAAAAAGGCAAATTTAAGCAATTTTTAAACAGTTTTTTTATATTTAATATTTCAAAACATCTTAAAGAGTATTCAAAACCCTACTCCTTAATATCCTTTCATTCTCCTTCACTCCATTCGGTACGTTTTGTTGTCCTTCCTTATTTTTTTCTTTGTGGTCGTCTTGGAGGCTTCCGGCCCCGAAGGAGAGAACTCAGGTGACCACAAAGGCTGACCAGCGGCGAAGTTTTTCGTCTCACGCAATTGTGTTTGGGGCCAGGACAAAAGGACTCCCACCTGAGGTCCCAGGACGAAGCAGACAGGACAGCAGAAGAACCTACCAGACGGACCTTCCGGGACGGCGTCAGCTTTTGTGCGTGTGTCCTCCGCCTCGTCCTTTCCCGTCCAGTCTTCCTTTGGAATGCCCAAAACGCAGAAGAGTGATATAAATGGAAAAGAAAAAAAACCAGAAAAAGAAACCTGTGCAGGCTGACCATTGGGCGGATATTATTTAGACGCTATTGTGTGGCGCCGTCCGTCGCTTGCGGCTACCTGTCTGCCAGCAATTAGCCAGCACACAGCTGCTGCCGCTCAACCTGATCCAATCCCAGGCGATCCAAGCCGATCCAAGTCGATCAGATCGATGTAGGTACATAAATGTACATA
This sequence comes from Drosophila lacteicornis, assembly GCA_008044355.1. Lineage (NCBI taxonomy): Eukaryota > Metazoa > Arthropoda > Insecta > Diptera > Drosophilidae > Drosophila > Drosophila lacteicornis. The sequence goes on from VNKF01002719.1 coordinate 112,919, forward strand.
TTTTGTACACAAATATGGTTGGAAAAATAATGGTGCACTTTTAGTAACCAAAAGGTACCAAGAAAACCTTTGAAAGGTCTGACTTTTAATCAATTAATATATTTGTCAAATAGAACTAACAAATTATTGGAAAAATCAAAAGAAACCTCTTGGGTGAATTTTTTTAATTTGATAAAACATAAAACACGTGATTGGTACAATCATTAAAAATAGTTTTCAAATATCTTTGGGGAATTCAAGGCTCTTACTTTCTATTCTTTGTTTAAGTGTGGCTGTTTTTTAAAAGAAGGATTTATAAGTGAAGAAAGATTTTTAAGTGTGGCTGAAGAAAGATTTTTAAGTGTGGCTGCCTTTTCGAAGAAAGAAAGAAAGCCACTTTTATAAAAGGACCCTATTCTATATTGACAAATTTGAACTATTTAAAAAAAAAGAGCTTCGTTTTGATTTAACAAAATAAATCTAAAACCCATTACAAATATATTTTTAAAGGCATTTCGAAAGATAGTCAAACTTCTTAATCAGTTTAACTTAAAATACTGGGATTTTTAGATATGAACAAAATTTTAGAGCCCCATTATGGATAATTCCAAAGATAGTGCCCAACTGCCTTGGAAAAATAACTAAATATCGACTATTGACGGATGTAGTACTTGCTCCTATTATCTTGACCTTATCTGTTGGCTTATGGCTCTGGTGTTGGTGTGACCAGCCATAAATTAATTACGAATTGTGTTAACAATGCACTGTTAACTCTGTAAGAAGAGAAAAGGCCGCATAAATCTTTCAGAATGCGCATAAATTTGCATTGGCGACCTTGGACAGAGTTGCCGCTACGTAATGCCTACGTAACTCCCACCCCCCCTCACTCGCACACATTCACACACTCGAACTTGTTTATCATCCAAGATAACGGCACCAGTTGATAAAAGCTGTGAGTGTGTGTGTGCATTCGCTCACAGTGCGTAAAAATGAGTGCGAAAAATGTACAGTAAAGCTGTAACGAAGTCATGAATACCCTGGAACTTTCACTAATTTGGGTATTAATGGTGTGGTATGGATGGTATTTGGTTTCGTGCTCAAGAGAGCATGCGGGTACTCGACGTGACCATCTCTGTTTTAAGGGATTTTTTTAAAAAGAAGCACTTAAGAAATTCATTTAAAGTATTTATATTTTATTAAAATTGATATAAATGATATAAAAAGTTTACAAAATATATTTCTATTGTCCAAAACAAAGTTATTAAAAATTACTTAAGCAAAAGAAGGCTAGTGCTAATTCGCTAATAAAATATAATGAAGAAAATATTTCCTCAATAAATCCTTCCCGATATTATCTACTGTAATCTGGCATCTCTTCGAAATTATCATACCCGCACTTTTTCGAAACTCAGTGTATATATCGCAGTTTTCGCACCAAGTTCAAGTTCAATGTCATTCGGATTTATGTATGTTTTCAGTGTGTGTGTTGTGTGTCTTGCATGTATGTATGTATGTTTGTGGATTTTAATGCCAAAACTCGTTCAATCAAAGCCCACACACCAACGCACCACACGCACACTTACGCAGCTTTTTATCAACAACGCTGTGTGTGCGTTTTGTGCGTTCGTTCATCGTTCCATCGTTCGCTTCGTTTCTTTTCGCCTCGTTTCGTTTCGTATCGCGCCTTCTTGTTGTTGTTGCCTTGCTCTTTTTTCCATATAGCAACAAGTGGGCTGAGTTGCCAACGGCCTCCCCCTTCCACCGACCCACCACCTTCTCACCGTATGCTTTATCAACTGGTTTGCGGCTATGCTGCTGCTGCTGCGTGTGACGTCATCGTCGTGTGCGTGGCCTTACGCACGTTTTACGCACATTTTTATATTCCGTTTTTTTCTTTTTCTTTTTTAATGTTATGTGTGTCTGCCACTTCTGGGGGCGTGTCTCGTTGAACTTGAAAAGCGGAGAGCAAAGCAAAACAGCAGAGAGCGAAATGGGGAGGGGAGGAAACAGCTGATTCACGTGCGTGTGTGTTGGGGGGGTTTTGTATGTTTTGATGGATTCGAAGTCGGGAATGTATTTTACATGAAATATGCAGTAAAAGCTTGCTTATTTAAAGAGATTTGAGTTGCTTAAATAATATTAATATAAAATATTCTGTAATAAGTACGATAGTACGTTAAAACGATTCCAAAACTGTTTCAGAATTAAACTCCGTACTCAGACACACGAAAAGTGTTTCTAAGCAGTACGATAGAGCGAGAGGGTGAGGCTCAATGCTTAGGAACACTTTTCGCGTGTCTGAGTACGGAGCTTTACAAGAAAATTATACGGAAAACAGTATTTTTGTGTATTTTTTTATGCAAAAAACTGATTTAGACCTTGAAAAACATGTTCTCTTGTAAGTTTATAATTTCCTAATAAGTTTTAGGTAAAAAGGATCCAACTTAGATGAAATCCTTGCCTTTATGCTTTAATGGGGGAATTTCAAATTTGCGTGGGATCACTGAATTGAAAAGTATTTTTTGCGTATTCCACTTTGCTGCGTTTTTGGTTTCACATTCGGTTTCGGGTTTGCCTTCTAGTTTTCGTTTTATTTTTTTTACTTTTATTCTTTGTTTTATTTGCTGGCCGCAAATTTGGTTTGGACTTTAATTCCAAGGTCAACGTCAACGCATTAGCAACGTCTCTCCCTCGCTCGAGCTCCCTCAGTCTTCGTCTATGCAATCACTCATTCGTTAAAAAAAAAAAAAAAAAAAAAAAAAAAAAACGAAAATAAAGATGGATGAAAACTTAATACACAAACAGAAACAACAAGTAGGAAAGCTACAGTCGACTGTGCTCGACTGTGAGATACCCGGTACCTAAACGTTTGCGCTTCACACTAAAAGGCAATTAAAAATGTACATAGTATGTACTACATACACTACATTGTACATACATACATTGGCGCCATTATATCGCACGGCCAAGGCTCGAATGCGCCACCTGTCGGCTATAGCTTGCAACAGCAGTGCCTTAGGGCGGTTTTTTAAAATTCGAACCTTATTGCTAATATCTCCCATGTTTATCATCCGATTTTACTGAAATTTTCAGGAAACGTCCGCTCTATTTTATTCATTTATTGTATCTATTAACTTTAACCCGAAAATAACGATAGAGGTTGGCAATAACCCATAATACCCTTGTACCCTATGGGGACCGGGTATAAAAAGAGGGATAGGAAAAGAACAAAACAGCGAAGATCCGCCGCTCGGCAATATATTAAATTTATTAAATATCAAGACAAATTTATGGCAGTGCATGCGGGCGGGAGGAACAGAGACGGCAACAGCCGGAAATTAACGCATCCCAAATACATACATAACTGCAAAACGGATTCACTTTGATGAGATAATTCTTAAAATTATTTATTCTCACATTTTGGATGTGTGTAGGTGCTCGGCTCGCTCGCATTATTTATTTATTTATACTTGCGTTTTTGCAATTCACAATCCGCGAATGCTTATCGCCCTCAAGTCAGTCTGTCCCGCTCTGGGGGGCGCAGCACCAGCTCCACCTCTCGCTTGCACCCGCACAATACAAAGAAGCTTTTAAAGCTGCGTTGCGTGCGTCGCTGCCTCTGGTTCTTCCTCTTTCTCCTCTTCAGATCCCTCTGGTTCTCGGCGATTTTGCTTAATGCTTTGCACGCCTCATGCGCGAGGGTGTGAGTGGGTATAGTGGTGATCAGTCCAATAGGTCTTCAAATATTAAATAATACAAATTAATATTAAAATATATAATATGCAGGTATATTTTGTTGTAATTTCTATTTTTTTAAATATTTCACTTAGTTTTTATTTATGATATATTTATATATTTTGGATATACATTTATACCCCCTGCTGCTTCTATGTTAGGTTCGTGTGTGCCTGTGTGCAAGTTGTGCGGTTCCGCTGCGAATGCGAATATCAAGGTCAACGTGTGATGTGTTGCTGTTGCCGCCGCCGTCTGTACCCCCTCTGCCCCACAACTCCATCCTCTCTCTCTCTCTCTCGACTCCCCCTGCTCGAAATGAGCTCTAAGAAAATAATTAAATGGCAGGCGGCAGGCGAAAGAAAGACGGAAAAAACGCAATTTTTGAAGCGCAGTTGTTAAATTAGAAATGCCATATTTTGAAATACATTTTTTTCTCCCCACTTTTATGTTTTTTGTTAATTTTTTTCCCCTGTCTGTTGCTATTTGTCTACCAGGTCTGGGCCATTAATCAGTTTCTCAAATGCTTTGAGGAGCCTCTGAAATGGCAGGCAGATGATGCGGCATAATTGTTATTAATATTATGATCAGTTGGTGTGCGTGCATAAGAGTACACAATGCACTTATCTACATACATATGCATAAAAATAAATAAACAAATAAATTAACAGGCTTTTTTGGGACTTAATAGAGCGTTAAATTTAAATAAATAGATTTCGATGATATTTTATTATCAACAAAGAGATTTTCTACACACAAAAAAAAAACAAGAGTTTAAGCAAGCAGTATAACGAGTTCAGTATAGATTTTATACTTCAAAATATCAAATGTATACTCCAAAGTTTAGTTTTTATACTCTATAGTTTCAATTGAGTCTTATTTTTATACGAACCTACATCGAAAATTCGATATCATATCGCGTTAGCTGGAATTTAGTGCTTTTCTGTTTGTCGCTTTAGTGATTATTATGAAATATTGGTGCAGATGAGTATAAAATGTATACTTTTGTAGTATTAAATTGATAAGCATCTGATTAAGAAATTTTTCATACTCAAAAGTATAGAATTCATGTAACAATCGTATAGGTTCAATGATGATTTTTTTTTTGGGTGTATTAAAAAAATTAAATATATTAAGCTTTGTTCTAATATTTATTACACTTAAGCTACGCTTAACAAATTAATTTCAATGTATTTAGCTTGTAAAACAATTTCTTTATCGATTATATAAATCGATAAATACCTGCGGTATTTGTTTATCTATTATAATCGCCTGCCAACCATAGGCTTTGCCTCAATTAAACTCATATAATCAATTTGGGATAAACCATTGGGGGTAATCACAGTTTAGCGATCGCTCTGCCTGTCATCGGAAAAATCAATAAAATTAAATTGCCCGCACACACACAATTATCGACAGGGTAAAGGCAATCGATAACGATAGTCGTCCCCATCAGGGTAAATTATATAAATTTGCACACATTATGCGAAATTGACGAAGAAAAAGCCTAATCACAATGTTGGAAAGTCCATAGACGGGCCAAGAAGAGAGGATGGATTATCCATCGAGATCCATCGCGATCCATCGATCCATCGATCATCTATCATCAGGTGGTAGTCCGTGGATTGCATTCCTAGCAGAACCGACTCTGCAAATTGTATTAAGACATAAATGCGAGTGAAAATCGAAAAAGAAGAAGAAGAAGAAGCTGAGCGGCACAAGAATCTGGATATATGGAGGAGGTAGAGCAACAATAAAAAAAGCCGCAAGCGCCACACCGCACACACACACACACACAAGCAACAAAAAAAGAAGGAAAAAAACCCGGTAAGGCGGCGATATGCAAACATAATAATTTGCATATTTCGCCGCAGTGTTCGTTGTTGTTGTTCCTCTTCTCTGACGGTGGTCAAGCAACAAAAAAAAATGAGAAAAAAAAACATCTATAAAAGGGAGTGGTAACCCCCATAATAGAAATGTTAACCTTTCAGCGGCAGAGGCAGCAGGCAGTCACACCCAAGTTTGGGAACCACGCAGAAAAAATAAATAAAAACCATGGCTAGGAGCTGGAAAAAAGAGGTTAAAATGCAACGGGGAAGAGGAAGATCTTATGAAAAAAAAAGAAATATATTTCGTAATGCCACAATCTCTTAAAAGCTTTAGTAAGCCCAAAAAAAAAATCATCATAGAATCTATACGATTGTTACATGAATTCTATACTCTTGAGTATGAAAAAATTCTTAATAAGATGCTTATCAATTTAATACTACAAAAGTATACATTTCATACTCATCTGCACCAATATTTCATAATAATCACTAACGCGACAAACAGAAAAGCACTAAATTCCAGCTAACGCGATATGTTATCGAATTTTCAATGTAGGTTCGTATAAAAATAATACTAAAAAATACACAATTGAAACTATAGAGTATAAAAACTAAACTTTGGAGTATACATTTGATATTTTGAAGTATAAATCTATACTTAACTCGTTATACTGCTTGAGTATACTTTTAAGACAGCGCGTAGAAAGGTTAAACTCTTGTTGTACTGTACTTAACAGCATAATTCCTTGTTTGATTAACATAATTTCGTAAAATGACATACGAAAATCTTAAAAAAGGATTTATTAAATATTTAACCAATATTCAAAATGTATGTAGACTAGAAATCATTTGAAGAAAAACTGGAACATAGGAAAACCAGCTTAGAAAGGGGAAGATCTGCGATTAAGATAAGAATGCCGAAGATAACGTTTCTTTCGCTTGGAAAATGGCGCCCACTCTTCCACTATCTCCTTCTCTTTCTCTTGATTTATACGTATGCGTAATTGGAATAGAAAACTTTTTTTTGTGGCGGAAAATGGTAGAATTATTTGCCCCCTTTCATTTAGTTTAATTTCTTCCATTGGGAAGCTGCTGCTGTGTTTAAATTTGGGTTGGGAATGCGGACGCCCACTTGGGACATGCGATGCGAGATCGGTTAACCCAAACGCCCACCTCTAGATACACGCAGAAAAAAAAATATTTTTGTAAATGATGGTGTATATTTTTAATGGTTCTTTATTTCTTATATTCTGGCGCGTCTGTCTCTTGTGCTTTTTCTTTATAAAGTGAAGTTGGCTGCGCCTCCTTTCTATATTTATCGTGTTATCGATACTTACTACAGAACTATCGAATACATACAATATTATATTCTATAACAAGATGTTCACACTGAATGCTACTTACATAAATCATAACAACATGGTCACACTTAATAATACTTAATATGTAAATGTTTACATATTTAATAAGTACCATTAAAAACTATTTATTGGTTATGTCCCCATACCAAATAATAACCAATAAATAAAGGTGTTTGAGTAATTAACTATCTTTAATTACGCTCTTCTGCTCTGTAACATTTCTCCTCTCTATTTAGCTCTCTCTTTCTTTACATCTCTTTCTCTCTCCATGTTGAATGTCAGAGAAATTTATGTTGTTGACTATTTTGCCGCAAATTACATGCAACGTTTCTTGGCTTACGTTTTTTTCATTTTCCTCTCCTTTAAATATAGGAAGAGCGCGCTAAAAAAATGTTTACTAACTGGGCCGTGGCGTTAGAAATCAAAGCCTTTGGCGTTCATTAGCTTTGGGGGCGTTATTCCCCCCCTCTCTGCGCGGCTCCTCCAGCGACGTTCAATTAAAAGTGTTGCCAATTTGCGACGCCTTGGCCGGGTCCCCCCAAAGCCCCCTTTTTAAGCCCCTTCAAAGCCAAGCCTCTCCTTTTTTTCTCTTTTTTTTTTACTTGTAATCAGGAAATTCGATTTTCTTAATGCCACTGAAAGAGGGGGGGGAGGAGAAGGGAGGTTGGTAGGAAGGAGCTGGCGAAGACTGGACCCTGGACAGGCCCCCTTCCCTGGCTCCTGCCCCACGTCCATGACTTCTAATATGCGCGTGAATTTATTAACGCTCATTTTACGCTGTTGTTGCGATTCGGGGGCGTGTGCAGGCCGATTGCATTTTTTTAAATAAATTCTAGCGCAAACGGCGCGTGACAGGAGACGCCGATACGCTAAGGAGGGGGAGGGGGGAGGATGCTAGTGGTGACATTTTGAAGGAAAGTAAGAAAGCTTCAAAAAGTAAAGTAAAAAGTAAAGAAAGAAATTAAGCAATGAAAAGTATGAAGCTTTTCTTCGTTCTATATCTCTATCTCCGAAGTTATAACTTTAATTGATTTTTAAAATAAAGAAGAATATTTTAGCAGTGCTTTAAAAATTGAAAACAAACAAAAAAATAAAGAAAAAAAAAAGGGAAAAAAAGAAGAAAAAAAAATGAATAAATGAAAAAAAAAAAGATACAAATAAAGGATTAAAGATAGAAAAGATATTGGAACTATAACAAAAACAAACAAACAAAATAATAAAAATAAGGAGAACAATTAAAAAAGAAAGGGTTAAAGATAGAAAGGATATTGGGACTGGAACCCACTTCTTCCGGCTTAAGATGCTACTTACCAATTGAAGCACGTATGAGAGCGAGCGAGATAGATAAGCAGGTTGCTTGTTAATTCTCTAATAATTCCCAAGTCCTAATTTTTTCGCTATTTCTCTAAAATTCAAGGCTGCAAACTCAAAACAACGAAACAAACAAACCTAAATCGATATGCCTGGTGATACTAACTAAAATTTCTTATTTTTCTCTAATAATTCCCAACTCCGAATTTTTTAGATTTTAGATTTGATTTTATTTGGCTATTTCTCTGAAATTCAAGGTTGCAAATTCAAAACAACGAAACAAACAAACCTAAATAGATTTGCCTAGTGATACTAACTTAAATTTCTTGCTACAAAAAACAGAAAAACATGCAAAAAAGTATAAAAAAAATCACACATCCTTGCGTGCCTTTTCGAATGCTAGCCATCGTCCGAGCCGAGGTTAGCGCAGTCTTAGGCCAAAACCTCATTAGGCTATAGCGAAATCTATATGCGAAATGGAGGCCGACGCCTTTTCAATTTGCCAGCAATGAAAATTTACAACATGGCTCTGCGGCCAGGCCCGATCTCTGTGCGGGGATATATACATATATATCGGGCGTTCATTGCATACCCCAAGGCGTGCATGCGCACATAAAAATCGACAGCGGATCGGAACTGGTTGCAAGTTGCTGCTGCTGCTGCTGCTGTTGCAAGTTGCTGCAGCGGTTGCTGCAGTTGCTGCTGTGGCATTGTCATTCGTGGCATGTTCACGCCTTGACGCCCGCAGCCAACTGGCAAAGAAAAAAAAAAGGAGAAAAAAACTGGACTCCAAATTGAACTCCAACTGCATTGCCCATCGCAACGCTCCTCTTTTCCCTGGCTTTTCCGGATCGCGCTCGTTTGTGGCATCTTCAAAAGCGGCGTTTCGTGGCCACGTCTGAGAGCCAGAGAGATCGTAAATCTAATAAATGCTTCTAGCTTGCCGAGGGGAGAAATGTCCATCGCCGACGACGACGACGAATGGAAAATGCGCTTTTCCTTGGTCTCAGATGGTGGCCCCGCGATAAGATGGAAAATTAAAAGGAAACCAGGCTTAAGAGGGAAATATTTAAGACAAATAACTGGGTTAGGTATTTTTATATATTTTTTTTAGTTCCAAAGGAAATAGGTTTTTATATATCTCCCTGTATGTATGTATATTTTAATGAATTTATATTTAAATTTTAACTTATTTTTAATTTAAGAGGGAAATATTTAAGAAAAATAAATGGGTTAGGTATTTTTTATATATTTTTAGTTCAAAGGGGAATAAGTTTTTATATATTTCTATTCATATATATTTTACTGAATTTATATTTAAATTCGAACTTATTTTTAATACTTAAGAGGGAAATATTTAAGAGAAATATCGGGGTTACGTATTTTTGATATATTTTTAGTTCTAAGGGGAATAAGTTTTTATATATCTGCCTTCATATATATTTTACTGAATTTATACTTAAATTCTGACTTATTTTTAATACTTAAGAGGGAAATATTTAAGAGAAATAACTGGGTTAAGTATTTTTAGTTCTAAAGGAAATAAGTTTCTCCCTTTATATATTTTAATGAATTTACTCCCAAATTTTAACTAATTGATAATACTCTTTTCCCGTTCCTTCCAGGTGGTCCTCTCGGCTTGTTCCTCGTACTTCCAGAGCCTGTTCCTGGAGCACCCTGAAAGACATCCAATTGTGATATTGAAGGACGTCCGTTTTGCCGAGCTGCAAACCTTAGTTGAATTCATGTACAAGGGCGAGGTGAACGTGCAATACTGTCAGTTGTCCGCGCTGCTCAAGACAGCCGAATCCCTCAAGGTGAGAGCCCCTCAAACCTCATCTAAATCCTCCTCCTAGCTAAACCCAAACCCCATCCCTCTTCCAGGTCAAGGGCCTCGCCGAGATGACGAACCAGAACACGACGCTGCGCGAGCCGGAACGGGAGCCGGACCGTCTGCGTCCGCAGGGTGGCGGCTCCTCCCACAAGGCGGCCGATAGTCCGGCGGCGGCTCTAGATGCCACGTCAGCGACGGCCACAGGGACGGCAGCCTCGGCAGCGACAGCGGCGGCCACATCGACCTCAACCTCAGCGACATCTGCGGCGGCGGCAGCGGCAGCAGCAGCGGCGGCGGCGGCAACCTCTGCAGCGGGAACAACAACAACAGCGGCAACAACTGCGGCGGGGAGCAGCAGCGGCAGCGGCAGCAGTACAAGCACAACGGCGACGGCAACCACGACGACAGCTGCCGTCACAGCTGGGACCACGCCCGAGGAGGCCACATCCTCCTCCTCCGCCCTGACCAGCGCCAGTGCACAGAAGCGGGAGGCCAGCGATCGGTGCAGTCCCACGCCCGCCAAGCGCTCATCCCGCCTGCAGCTGGACAAGGCGGACCTCCTGGCCGATCTGGAGGCCGAACAGAAGGCCGAGGGAGAGGAGGATGAGGATGAGGAGGACGAGGAGCTGCTGCTGGCGCGCAACTTAAATGACGACGAGGAGGATGAGGTGGAGGAGATCGATGAGCTGGATGCGGACGAGGATATTGGCGAGGCGATGCTCAGAGCACAGCAGCTGCAGGCAGCGGCGGCAGCGGCTGTGGCAGCGGCCGCCGAGGATGAGGATGAGGACGAGGATGAGGATGAGGATACGCCCATGCCGCTAGATCTCTATCAAAGACCTGTGGAGCCAAAAAACCAGGCAGCTCCAGCGGCGGCTTTGGCATCGTCCACTCAGGGCAATGCCTCCTCCTCCTCCACCCACACCAATGCCAATGCCAACATCAACAACAACAACAACTCCAGCAGCAGCAACAACAACAACAGCAGCAGCAACAACAATAACAACAACAACAACAGCAGCAACAATGCGAACAGCGGGAAAACCACCAACGCGGCCAGCAATGGCTCCGGCTCCGCTTCCGCTTCCGGTTCCGGTTCGGGCCTGGACGGGACCGTGGTGGCTCTGGACGATGACGACGACGACGATGAGGACGAGGAGGAGAGGGGAGACAGAGAACGCGAACGAGAGCGGGAGCGACAGCGAGATCGGCTGGAGCAGGAGATGGACGAGGACCTGGACGAGGATGTGGTGGTGGTGGGCGCCAGTGCCAGCGCCGTGGCCCGGGGCATTGCCCAGCGGCTGGCCCATCAGACACTGCGTCTGCACCATCCGCATCACTCGCACCACCTGCACACGTCGCACCATCATCCGCATCCGCACGCCCATCCGCATCCGCATCCGCATCCCGCACACCTGTCGCCGTCGGACGATGAGGATGCCCTGCCCGTGATTGCCAAGACGGAGATCATCGACGATGATTACGACGATGAGATGGATCTCGAGGACGACGACGAGGCGGACAACAGCAGCAACGATCTGGGCCTTAATATGAAGGTGGGCGGCGGTGGCGGCGTGGATCTGTCCACGGGCTCCACCCTAATACCCTCGCCGCTGATCACCCTGCCCTCCTCGTCGTCGGCGGCTGCAGCAGCAGCAGCGGCGGCGGCAGCCATGGAATCGCAGCGCTCTACACCGGCCATTTCCGCGGGACAGGCGGCGGGCTCGGGCTCGGGAGCGGGCGCCTCGGACCTCAGTATTGGCGGCTCCGGCGGCGGTCGTCCGGCGTCCAGGAGTTCCCGCGACGGCGGCGGCAATGATGGCAGAGGCGGCGGCGGAGGAGCCTCATCCTCCAGCCTAATGAGTCCCGGGACAGTGGCGAATCTTCTGCCCGTGCAATCGGTGCCATTGGTGAGTTTTAAAAAGGGGTTTCGGGAATATATTTAGGGTTGTTTTTTATAATTATAATTATTTATTTAATTTAATTTTTTTATATTTACCAAATGCTGATTTTATTAATACGATTTAAGGGCAAGTCCTTGCTGTGTCCGTTCAGCATTTTTCATCAGTTACTTTTCTTTAATATTTGTATGCCAGCAGCCCACGGAATAAGCACTTGGGAATTATAGAGCTTACTCTCTTTGTGGCTTAAAAGTTGTATCCTTGCTCTTAATATTTATTTAATAAATATTAATATATTAATAAATAGTACATTTTTCATCAGTTACTTTTCTATAATATTTGTATGCCAATAATCCACGGAATAAGCACTTATATAATTATAGAGCTTACTCTCTATGTTTTTCAAAAGATATTATGCTTGCCCTCAGTATTTGTTTAGTAAATATTAATATATTAATAAATAGTTCATAAAATATAAATATTAGTTATTATTAATATTTATTAATATGAACTAATAGTTTAATTGATTTTAGGGAAATTGTAAAAAGAGTTTGTCCTGAAAGCCTTTTCTCTGTTGTAATTATTCTTGACTTCTTCAATATTTAATTTGTTATATTAATATTTATTATATTAAATATAAATATTAGTTATTATTAATATTAATTAACTTGAACTAATAGCTTAATTGATTTTAGGGAAATTGTAAAAAGAGTTTGTCATGAAATCCTTTCCTCTTTTTATAATTTTTCTTGACTTCTTCAAGATTTAATTTATTTTAAAATATTTTTCACCTAAAAAAAGGAAGTTAAATATTTTTTTCTATATACTCCTTTAATCCCTATTTCTTTGCCATACCTAATTACAAAATTTTCCCAACTTATCCCTTCCCCAGAGCCTCAAGAAGGAGATCGATTGCAGCGAGGACGACAACAGCAGTCACAGCAGACACATGCAACAGCGTTCGGCATCAGCTGGCGGCGGGCTGGGCGGCGACCTTGACTATCGCGCCTCCCACGAGTCGGTAAGTGTGAAAGCGAATATAACCACCCTTTCCCCCCCGAACAAACAAACCCCCCAGTAGAACCCCCTTACAAACCCCCCCCCCCCCCAATAAAAAAACCCCGAAAATTCGATCAAAAACCCTGCCAAAATTCGAAATACGACCAAACCCCCGGGAGGAGATCCTCCCGATCCCGTTCAGTGAATGCTTTTGCTGCTTCGATAGGTCAGAGAATTACGAATTCCGAGATCCGAGATCCGAGATCCCAGATCCGAGACGATCTCCATCTGATACCGATCTGGCTCGATCCGACTCCATGTCTATATGTATCCATATCTCTATCTTAAGTATTGCTCTCTCTCTCTCTCTCTCTCTCTGTCTGTTCTTATATATACATCTATATACCATAATATTTATATCTATAATTACAACCAAAAAAAAAAAAAAAAAAANAAAAAAAAAAAAAAAAAAAAAAAAAAAAAAAAAACAATATACAAAATCCAAAAATGCAAAAAGAAAACAAAATCAAAAAAAACTCAACATATATTTTTGCTCTTCGTCGTGTTCTTTGTCTATGAATTTTTTAATACATATATATATCCATACATATATATCTACATATATATATATTATATATATTATATATCTTTATCCATCTATATCTATGCCCTTATATATATTATATATACATACATATAACCTAAAAAACCCCAACCCCAAGAAGTAAAGTTTTCTTTTTTCTCTTCAGTTTTGACCAAAATAAAAAAACCCGAAAACCAAAAACCCTTAAAAGTAATTTGAGAATATATCGAGTGTTAGTTGTTCAGTTTCCTAGCTCTATATAGAAACTATATATATTTTGTTTAATGTGTAGCGCTCTCTCTCTCTCTCTTTCTCTGTGTACTTATCCATCTATCTCTGTCTCTCTACGTCTAGCTAGCTAACTCTCTTACACACACACTCTCTATATCTCGCTCTTAATGTCTGTGTAATTTTGTTAGTTAATCCGATCTATATATGTGTATGTAATCTATGTTGTTATGTGTAAATATACCCCCTCCCCCCCACTTCTTCCCTGTAAAAAACACACACACACACACACAGAACATATATAGTTTTCGCACAGTTGATGGAATATATATTCCGTGTTCTTTTCGGTTCTATTTTTTGTGGGCCACTTTTCACTTTTCACTTGCCTCTTGCCACTTGCCACTTGCCACACATTGTTGGCAATTTCCGTTTGCAATTTGGTCCCCTTCCCTGGAATTTCTGTGTTTTTATTATTTATTTACTGGCCATGTTTTGTTTGAGGTCCTTCCTCCGGCCTCCTTGCTCCTTCCTTTGTCCTTTGTTGTTTTTCTTCTATTTTAATTTAATTTTTTATTTGCCACCAATGTTGCCGTTGTTGCCGTTGTTGCAGTTGCATGTTTACGACACTATAATTTTCAATATGGCTGTCAGTGTCCAGGCCTCCTCGACAAACAGCACTAAATAAATACGACTAGAGGATGCCCTGACCTAGAATTAGTTAAGGATAATCGGGGATATATTTTAAGACAGCCAAAAACTTTTCTGTCTTTTGGGTGTTGGAAAAAGTTAGTTAAAAAAATTATTTTAGGTCAGTGAGTTATTTAAACTAAATAAATAAATAACTTACAATTTAATCAACATTTTTTAGAGGCACTAACCTTTAAAGTTTCCCTAAAAAAGTAATTTGAAAAAGGTTCACTTTACGTATACATAATTAAGCATACGCAGTGGGGCCTCCATATATACAAATCAAGTATACGCCGCGTGGGCCTCGTTTTGGGGGCCTGCCTGTGAAATCTGCTTCCCAGATTTAACTAAGAATAATCACGAGAAAATATACAGACAACTCAAAACCTTAAAAATTCTCAGGGAGCTTAAAAAAGCTAATTAAAAAAATATTTAAAGCCAAAGTCTTATTCAAATTAAATCAATAAATAACAAACAATTTAATCTCAATATTAGAATGCTCAAACCTTAGTTTCCCTTCCAAATTAATTCCAAAAAGGCTCACTCTGCGTATACATAATTAAGCATACGCAGTGGAGGCTCCCCAGCCATTTAAACAAATAGAGTATACGCCGCGTGGGCCTTCCGTTCAGAGTGCGATGTCCGCACACATTTATTATTTGAGACTGCGCGCCATGTAAATAAAATAAAAACCAAATCAAATATTCAAATCAAACAATGAGAGAAATTGTCGCATGTTGCAACAGGATAAACACAAAAAGGCAAACTAAGAAAATAGCTAGGACCGCGCTGGGTGGCCCGATATTCAATTTATTTTATTCCCCAGAGGGCCACCGGACAGGACCTGTCTCTCCACTAATTTTGGCTCGCATTCAGAGCCATGTAATGCACACTTTTTGGGCAGCACAACTGTACTTGGCTGTGGGAGAAAAACATTTAGCTTCCGGCAAATATATATTTCCACATTACATTTTTTCCCTGTCGCCGTCGCCGCTGCCGGCGTCGTCTCATTCTTTTTAGCGAACATTTTTCGTGAAAATGTGGAAAGAAGTAGGATAAAAAAAAAACAATCTACGAAAATGAAAGCCAGAGCAAAAGGAACTCGAGTAGCCACTGTCGTTTTTCTTATGTTTCCCCACTTCAGTGCAGTGTAGGGGGAAAAGGCAGCAAAATAATAAAAAAGAAAAGCCATAGACGTGCATAACGCACTTTGTTGCAACGCTTGACGAATTTTCATGGGGAAATTCGGGCCGAGGAAAGGCTGGATGACAGGATCCAGATGGGGCGCCCAGCCAGCGGAAATGTTGTCAAAAACCCAGAACATAGCGGAGAGTCTAAAAAAAAAATGTGAAAAAAATATATTAAAATGCAATGCGCACAATGTTGAGTTGCCCAGAGAGGTTATGGGTTTGCCGGGAATTCTAGATTTTTGTCTATTTAATATTATTTAGATACTTTAGCATGGAAAATTAAATATTTAATAGGAAACTTTTAACTTAATTTATAGAATTATTCTTCAAATACTTTTGAACCCATTTAAATGGCAATAATTTATTTTTAAAAGGAAAGTAAAGGAAACTTTTTAGTTTTTTGAAACTCCAATACCTTGCCTTATATAACATATGTACATGCATCCTTGCCTCTTTTTCTATTCAGTTGTCTCCCTTTGGCTGCGAGACGCACATGCATAAATTCAAATAAAAATTTATCTAAAAAAGAAAGCTTGCGAAATATAAAAAATAAATATAAAAAAAGGCAGCCCAAAAGAAGGCAACAAAAAATAGCAGCAGCCTCGAGTCTGCCTGCAGTCGGCCGTTGACGTCGAAGGGGCGCTGTGGCTGTGTGTGTGTGTGAGTATCTGTGTGACGGGGTTGCACAGTGCACTGAAAAAAATGCAGATGCACTCTTGAAGTTTAAATAGATATTTTCATCGATTTTTTAGTGACTTTATTTTGTTAGAGAAAAAATTAAAGACCGAATGGTGGCATTTTTAACCTCACTTACTCATATTCTTGATAAAAATCACCCGGCGAATCGATTTAGCATTGTCTTTGGAGAGCTAGATCTCTGGGACTATAAGAGCTAGAGCTGCCAAATTTGGTAATAAAATTCTTAAGGGCGCAACCTTTGCTACCCAAAATCCCAGCCTTAAATTTGTATAATTTATACACAAATAAATTCAACTTAAATTAATTATATATAATTAATACAAAAAATAAATAGAGGTAATACCAATTTCTCCCCTTTTTTCTCCCCCTTTTTTCTCCCCGTGCATTGTGCAATTCGTTGACTCTGACTCTGATGTATTCCAAGCCTCTTGTAGGCCTCTCCAAGCCATTGCCGCATAATAAATACTTTTGCTTTTACACTTTCTTTTTTTTTTATAATTTTTTTTCTTTCCTTTGCCCGGCGCTCCTTTCTCCTTGGTCCTTGCCTCCTTTCGGTGAGGGGGAGAAAATGATTATAACGAGGGGAGCCGCTGCTGTTGCAGTGGAAACAAGACCAAAACAAAACGAAATCAACGCACAAAACCAACAACTTTTGCTTTCTTTTTCTTTTGCTTTTTGCTTTCTTTTCTACACACACACACACGAGGACACACATACATATGAGTATTTAATTTTGAAACAAATGCGTTCTTTTTATTTTTTTGTTGCCTCTCGTTTTTCGAGCTGCTGCTCTTATGCAATTTTTTCATAGCATACCTTTAGGCTGGCCCTCTCAACTGTCGCCGTCGCCGCTGCTGCTGTGCTTGCATTTTACGAGAGTCCCTCTGCCCATGGCTTCTGCGGGGTAAACCCGTGGGAATCCCTTCCCGGGAGTACCGCCACCTGCCCTTGTCAGCGCTCTTGCGTTGTTTGTTTGCCCGTCTACGTTGCGTATGCGTAATATGAAGGCTAGCCACAGCCAAGGTGGGAAATTATGGGAAATATAGGGAATTTCCTAGCGAAGATCAGAGGTTATATTTTGGGTTTTATTTAATTGGAGTTCTGATAAATAAGGCAAGGATAAAAGATATAGGGAAAATAATTAAAATAATTATTATTTCAATTTTAAAAGGGAACTTAAGGTGCAACAAATTATACAATATGCTAATTAAAGTCGTTAACTAAGTTTTCTTGGAATTTCTTAGATAATTTCCATTAAAATAATAAAGAAAATAATATTGAAAATTTAAATACTTATTATTTCGATTTTAAAAGGGAGCTTGAGGTGCCAAATATTACAAAATAAACTAATTTAAGTCGTATACTAAGTTTTCTTGGAATTTCTTAAATAATTTCCATTAAAATAATAAAGAAAATAATAAAGAAAATTTAAATACTTATTATTTCAAATTTAAAAGGGAACTTAAGGTGCAAAAAATTATAAAATATGCTAATTAATGTTTTAAACTAAGTTTTCTTGGAATTTCTTAAATAATTTCCATTAAAATAATAAGGGAAATATAGTTCACTTTATTATGAGAATTTATTGAGCCACAATCTCATATAAATTACTCAAAAAACAATCTATTCGGATAGATAAAAGAATGTATTTAAATAATAAAAATGCATTTATAACTCATCTCTTTTTATTTTTTGTAAAATATACTACAAAATATACAAATCTAAGAGTGCTATTATTTCAACCGCCACTGTTTCCTATCTCGGCATGTATTTTCGTATATAAATCCTCCGGATATACATATATTTTTTAATATTTTTATTCGGCGGAGGCTTTCGCACAACTTTTGACTGAATGCATTTGGGTACTGCCCTGGTTGGCCCCTCTAAGCCTCCCATCAATGCCTGGTAACTGTCAATCATGCTATGCATAAAAAAACCGCAAAAAAAATATATTTTTGTGAGCCAGCACGGAAATCCGAGCAAATAAACAAAAAAAAAAAAAAAAGGAAAGAGGAAAGACGAGAGTCAACAACGTACAAAAATGCTGCCAAAACGCAACAAATGCCAAAGCGAAAATATATTGCATTGTGGCGCCCATTTTCCGCCCCCTTTTTCCAACCCCCTCACGCACATTGCACATTTTGCGCTGCAGCTGCCGCATGCGGCATCGTCGCTGCCGAGGCATTGTAATCAGCGCTGCGTTGATTGCAAAGTTTTTCAAGTGCTTTTCGGTGGGTCCACACTCACACCCACACACTCGCTCCGTTTTTATTTTGGCTTAAACAAGGGGGGAATGAAGCCACAAAACTGCTAATAGCCTCCCCCCGAGAGAGACTTTAAGCCAACGGGAAAAGCTATTTCAAATTTGAATTTCCAGTTTATGAACTTTTAGGCTTATTCCCGAATATTTATATTTTGTTGCTCATAAAATTAATAAAAAGCTGGCCGGGGTTAACACCTTTTGTAAGTCCTAAGGGGGTCTCCCTTTTATATTAACCAAAGTTTTAGGAATAGGAGTTAATTCTCCCTCTAGTTCTCGATTTTCACATTGATTAAGGGGTTAATACCTGCCCGGAAAAGGTTTCAGGCTTGATCCACAAAATATATTATAGAAAAATCCCATTACCTTCTTTTCGCACGTGTGGCTTATCCCATTTCTGAATTTCCTTTGACAGCAAAACCCCCATTCTTCCCCACCCAGTTCCAGCTGCTCTTGAATTTTCCATATCATTGCGAATATTTTTTCTGCGTTCCGACTTTTGTCTCGTTTCAAGTTGGTTCGTCTCGTCACCGGGCTCGCTTCCGTTTCCGTTCCCCTCCTGATTGCTCCCGACTACTTGGACTGTTTGTTTTGCGCTCACACACATCTATTATATATATTTTTTGTTTATTAAAAAATCTGCGAAAAGAGCAGAGATTGTCGGCGCAAACAAAAAAAAGGACATCAAATGCAGGAGTACAAATAAATATAAAAAGTATATGTAGACGCAGTGCCATTCCCATAAATATATACGAGTATATATCAATGCTGCACTCCTGCCAACTTCGCCAGCTAACCCTTTCCCTTCCTTGGGCTCACAAAAATGGCTCACGGATGCAAAAAAGAAATTATAACAATACATAATAATTTGTGCAAAAATATTACGAAAAAAAAGCGAGGAGGAACGCGGAGCATAGCGTAGCGAAAAATATTTGAAATAGTCGCTTCCGAAGCCCTTCCCTTGGAGCTTCCGCATTTGCCAGATGCGTTATATGCGTCATCTATTGCGTCTATTTTTTGATTGCAATGAAAAGGACCTTCAAAAAAAAAAAAAAAACGTAGAAAAAAGAGGGGAAAATAATTAAGCGCGCCAAATGCAAACAAACCAACTGAAATATTCGTACGAAAAAATATCCATACATATATAAAAATGTGTGTGGAGGCCAACAGGCAAGCAAGAGCAGCCCAAGAGAGTTTTCATTAAAAATTTGCTTTTATTAAAATGTTGTGACTGCCAGGAGAAGGGGGTTCGGTTCAGTTCGGTTCAGGGTTCGAGGCTCCCCGAGGTTGAGGTTGAGGCTGAGCTGGGACTGGCTTAAAGCACCGCCAAAACGGCATAAAAATGAACAAGAAAGGGCCGACGACCGTCGAAAATATTTCGTAGGAAAAGGAACAAGCCAAAACCAGACGCACATCGATCGATATTTGATTATTATTGCGACGACGACGAAACGACGATAATGACGAAGTCAAGGCTCAAGACGGCCAAGGAAGAGGGCACTCAAAAAAAAAATATTAGTCAAGGAAAAAATTAATACCCGGGGATAATAAGAGCCAAGAGAATTCTATCTCGAAAAATTATAGACAAATGTTAACACATTCCTTAAAAATTTAATACTTCTTGAATTTGTTTTTAGATTTTTTCTTACTCCAGTTCCTTATTTATTTTTGAGTGTATGTTGCAGGACATTAACTGCAATGTGTCGAGAGCCACACAGATGTGGAGTGCGTCTGGGGCTGTCTTTTGGGAATGAGAAAGTCAGGAGCAAGGAGAAATCGAAGTAGAGGTCCTGTGAAGCAGATAATCACTCCATTAGCTGTAGGCTCGTTGAACCCTAGGCCCATCTCCCAAATCAAATCGAAACGAATCAAATCGAATCAGTTCAACGACACACGGCGATAGGTCCCATCCAATTTTCGGCACTTTTTTGTGTGTGTTTTTTGTTTGGTCTGTGGTGACCCAGATCTGGTGGACCCCGCAGCGACCGGGGGTTATTCAATAATCCGGCAAGAGCGGAAGAGGCCAGAACTGCAATTTGGCTAATGGAAAGTTTGTTTATTTCGCCGGCTTGTTGGCCTTTCGCCTGTCTTTCTTGCCGGCAGAAATCACGCAACATCAGTGGATGTAAGTTACTGGTGCATGGGGCTAGTTATCTTCTAAAAGCCTGCTGCCTGGGCATCCTTAGTACATTTAAATTTATGGCAAAACTTTTGAGGCTGCGGTGAATGGATAAATAAATATTCTTGGCTATCACTGGGTACCTATACAAATTATTTGATGGCCCATCAGCCAGATCTAGTCTATTTTGGGCACTAATTAGTACTAGGTAGTAAGGTAAGGTTTTTATTATAGTTTGAATGGCCCATTAGTCCCTGTTCGGGCGCCATGTGTACAGTAAAAAATAATATTTTTTGGATGAAGGAAATAAACTAAAAATATTTAAAATATTCTACAATACAACTGCAACAACGTATATAATTTTTTGTTCAATTTTTCGGTTTTATTTAGCCCTAAGATCGCATTTTCACACACCCAAATCTTACACTCATAACATAACATAATTTCGTAGTTTGTATATATATTTAAAGCATGTTTTCTAAATAAATCGAAACCCAAAAAACCCACACAAAAACAACAAAATAAATTTAATTATTTTTAGTTTGCGCTTTGTGATAAAAAAAAAAATACAAAAAAAAAGAAGAAAGAAAATCGAAAGCAAAACCTCCATAACCGAACCAAAATTTGACAAAACTAAAATCTGTAAATGATATCAAAATTCGCTGCACAAAATTTGGACAAACCCCACTTATCTTATATAGATCTAAGTATGAAACCCCAGATTCCCCATTTCGTTTCTTTGCATTAAAAATTAGCCAAGACCTCAACCTTTCCTTATTGTTTCTTTCCGAACTGTAAACTCTAAACCTGTAAATGTAATTTGTTGTCTTTGTCTTAAAACTTAATGCTTATCGCTCTTTTAATGCTCTCTCTTTATCTCGCTCTCGCTCTGTGTGTCGTTCTCGCTCTCTTTGTCTCTCTGTCTCTATCTATATAAATATTATTATCGATGTGTCGAAACTATGTGTGTTGTGCTTTCAATATTATATTAATCAATACGAAAACGGAACAGCAAATATGAAAATATAAAGAAACCACAAAATCTCCATCAAATAAAACAAGAGAGGGGTCCAGATCTGAACGTTGTGCAATTGATAATCAAGATATATATACCACAATATATATATATAAACTGCATTAATCTATCAATCAAACAAAGAATCGTACTGAAGCGCTTTTGGTGTTTTTTAAGCTACATATAACTACATAAAAAAATATATAAAAACAAGAACCACAAGAAATGCAAAAAAAAAAGAAAAACAGAAAAAAAAACTAGTAAAGAAAAAATACAAATATAAAAATACCGAAAACATAATGACAACAAAATCTAGAAAACTAAATCGAATTAATATCACCGATATACACACACATCACTCTCACACACTCACACCAACACGAGATACATACAAACTATATAATACTATTTTTTTCCAACGATATATATGTATTATCTAAATGTGGAACGCTTTTACCATAAATCGTTCGTTCGTTGTTCGTTTATGTAAATGGTAAATGTGTGTGTTCTATTTTTCCATAAACTAAATGTCTTTCATTTCCGTCTATAATACATATTATTTTTTTTTTTTTTAATTTTTGATTTAACATTGATTTCTGATATTCCGTTTTTTCCAAGTATATAGTAACTTTAATTTTTAATATGTGTGTTAAGTTTTTAATCTCTCCAGAGATGAGTTAGAGTAACAGGCAATATAAAAAATATTTTAATACGTGAATCAATTTATATATAAGTTGAACTCTGTGTTCACAAGTTTTCACTAGTTTCATTCAATTCATTCAGTCATTCATCATAGATTCAAACAAATTATTATAATTGCAAGGATTTATTTCTTTCATTGATTTCAAATTTAGTGGGTTATTAGGTGAAATAGTTAAAGATTAATTCCATAGTTACCTCAGTGCTAATTTTTATTTTCTGCAAGGGAATACTTATTTAAATAATATATAAGGGAATAATTTATTTAAAAGCTTGACCAATCAGTTAATTAATTTAATTTCCAGGGTTTGCCTTGATTTTTTCATGAATTGTTATAGTATTCAAGTTATGCATCCCATGATATGTTTAATTCAAGCATAATTTTTGTGATTAGTATTTTTTGTTAACAACCTAGATATATTTGGAAAATATTCCAAGATTTTATGTTAACAGAAAAAAATAATAATTTCAAGAACTGTATTAACTCGGAATTATTTCTTTTCAATCCTTTTAAAATACCAAAGAAAAAATACCAAAAGTATCGAAGCTTTTCGATATTTTTGTAAGCAGAAATCGATTTTAAAAGGATTAATATAGAAATACTTCTAGCTCAAGTATTTCTTATTTTTTTATTTTTTATATATATTTGTATAATTTTTTCTATGAATTTATATATTTTGCTGATGATATCGTTTTTTTTTTATTTCGATATATTTATGTTTTGTTACCTACTGTACCCTTTCTCGTTTTCTATCTTTTTGAATCGATGCTGTTGGCGAACGTTGTGTATTTCCGTTTATTTCTCTCGTTTTTTTTTTAGTTCCTTCTCTATTTGTATTCCTAACTCTATCTCTATTAAATTCTATTAAATAATCCAACTCGCTCTGTCTGTCTCTCTCTCTCTATCTCTCTCTGTCTGTCTTTCTCTCTCTCTCTGTTGTTACATTTTTGTGTTTACTATATAAAAACCTACTCGTACGTATACATAATATATGCCTTTGTTCCTTTCCGTATCATTTATCGTTGTTGTGTGCTCTAATCCGAATATCCAAGTATTTAAGGATCGGATCGCAGGATAATAATCCCTCCCCCCACCCCCCCCATAGCGTATGCGTGCGTGTGTTTGAGTGTTTTGAGTGTGTTTGGTTGTTCGATTGTTCGATTTTGCGATTTTGCCTTGGTTTTTTTAATAACTAGATCCTTGAACTAAATGTTGTGACTCTGATACCATTCCATATATACCCCGTGTGCGGCATATCCTGTGTATACGTATAAGTCTGAAGCTCTGTCTCTTTCCCCAGGTATATATACATACCACATAAGCTAACCAACCGACTCTCAATTGCAATACTGTGCCACCTAAGTTTAAGTTTAATCGGAAGCTCGATCCAGAAACACTCGCAGGCTTCTTGGCCCTGGAGGCTACATTTAGTGGATCCCAAGTGGCAGATTCGGAATTCCATTTTCCATTTTCCATTATTCGATATTTTCTGTTACCGTCTCCTTACTTTTCCTCATTTCTTTGGTCACCTTGCCCCCTTGTTACTTGCCTTTCGTTACACTTTTTGTTTTTCGTTGTGACACACATTAAAAAAATTATAAGAAAAGAAAAGAACAGATTAGAAAATAAAAGAAAAGAAAGCGGAAAAGAAAGAGAAAGAAGAAATGTATTAAAAAAAAAAGAAAGAAAAATGTTGATTGATTTATTTAACATTTAACATTTAATTTTGATTTGATATTATCAAGAAGTTGATCTGCGTTTTTTGAACATGGCTGTGCTGAATGAACATTTCCCTTGACTTTGTATAACCTTTCTTTCGTTCGAGTCAATTGTGCCTTTTATTTGTTGTTTTTTTCTATTTTTTTTTTTTTTTGAATAAATTTGTAACATTTTGTGCGAAAAAAGAGTGCGGCATATGAGGAAAAACTTCTTGAAAATAGCCAAGTGAAGCTCTTGCGTTTACTTTACATTTTTGTTTGTTTTTTATCTATATTCTTTTTCGGAACCAAGAAAACACACACACCTACACACGAAATTTTCAAATTCAAAAACAAAAAACACGATTTGGCCCCCACACATGGATTTGTTTTCTAAAAAAACCCAAAATTTTGTATGTTTTTTTGTTCAAAATTTTTATTCAAAATTTTTTACTTTATTTTTGTTTAAGCCTTACATATATGGACGATTTATGTACAGATTTATTTATATATGATTTGTTATTGATTTTTTTCCGTCGTGCGCAACATATTGGCAAATCGAAAACGAAATTTGGTCCTTGTAATTTTCCAAAATTTGGCAAACAAAATAAGCAAAACGAAAGGCAGAAGTATGCAAGGTATGCGTGGTGAAAAGCTCTTTTTTCATGCATTTTGTTTAATTTAATTCTTTACCTCTCACTTTGTGTTGCCAAACGAAAGAAAACCCCCGAAAGTTTTTGTTTTATGATTTGACAATATAGTTTCGAGTACGAAAAAAAATCACTGTTCAAACCCAAAATTTTTAAATCGAAATTAGAATCGAAAAAGCGTATCGCGTTCAAAAGTTTTGATCAATGCCCTTTGGTCAAAAGCGTCAAATTTAAGAAAAAAAAAAAAAAACAACAAAACAAAACAATTTTTAACAATAAGTTTACACAAACAAAAACTATATTAAAAAACAAAAACGAAAAAAAAAACACAAAAAGCTAATGTAAAACCAAAAATATCAAAAAAGGAAAGCAAAGAAAAGCTTTATCAATATTTAACGTACGATTATGCGACGTTTTTCGAACAACGCCCAAACAAAAATCGAAATTCAACTTCTTGAAAACAAAACAAAACCGAAAAAAATTACCAGAAAAATACCAAAAATGAAATAAATACCAGAAAAATGATACCCACTTTGTTAATGCAATTCTTGTAAAGCAATAAACATGAAAATAAAAGAAAACAACAAACGAAATACACAACGAAAGTCAAATGCTGAAACCCCCTCTTGTTTTTTTGGCATCCATCCAACGTTTTGAGACACGTGTTGAAGATCTGAGTACTGAGAACTGAGAACTGAGATCCGGGGCCTGTGTCCAGGTCCTGGTTCGGTTCCCATACCCAATCCCGAGATCCGGAGCAGGAGGAGTAGGGAGAGGCGCAGAGCCGGAGGAGTAGGAGGAGGAGAGCATTGTTTTCCATTCTTATATTCCACTGATGAAACTTCGATTCATTGATTCCGTGTTTTAGTTCCTTTTCCTTTTTCCAATTTGTAAATTCTATAATTTGATTTTTTTTTTATTTTCCGATTTTCCTTTATTTTTTCTTCCTTATATATTTCCACCCATATAACTCTCATGTACAACTTGAAATACTAGAGTTCCAACGTTGATTTGTTTGAGGAGAGCGAGTTGCTGAAGTCAAAAGAAAAAAAAATACTTTTATGATTAATACTTTTTTAAATGCATAATTTACGTTGTCTTAGTTTTGAAACATTCTATATATAACTCTCTCTCTCTCTATTACTCTCTCTCCTTCTCTCTCTCTCTCTCTCTCTGTCACTGCAAAAGTAAAAATAATTTTATGATTTTATTAGATAGAAAAATTAAAAAAAAAAAATACTAGTTTTGCCAAAGACAAAGAAAACGAAGAAAAGCAAAAATTCAAGACCAGCAGAGAGGCGATGCAAACTGAACTAGAGATACACACACACACAGAGAAATCGAATGGCCAGCAAAAAGCTGAAACTGAAACTGAAAAATACCAAAAAATACCATAAAAAAAATTACCAAAAAATACAAAAAAAAAGAAAACTAAAAGCAAGTCAAAGCCAGTAAAGAAGTTGATGTTGGATTTTTGTTTGGTGTCTGTTCCAGGAAACGTCCGAATCGCCCCACCAACAGCAACAGTCCGTTGGTGGCTCAGCGGCCGCCGCAGCCGCTGCCGCCGCCGCCGCCGCCGCCGCCGCCCTGCTGCATCAGCAGCAGCAGCAGCAGCAGCATCCGCACCCCCATCCGCATCCGCACTCGCATCCGCACTCGCACACGCACCCGCATACACACCCCCATACACATCCCCACCAACAACAACAACAACAACAGCAGCAGCAACAGCAACAGCAGCAGCAACAGCCACCCCTCAGCCCGCCGCCGCCGCCGCAGCTGCACATGATACCGTGCATCTACTGCGGCATGTCCTTCCCCAATCAGTCGAAGCTCACGCGTCACCTGCTGACGCACTCGCTGAAGACGCTCGAGTA
The DNA here is from genome assembly GCA_008044355.1 of Drosophila lacteicornis. Taxonomy (NCBI): domain Eukaryota; kingdom Metazoa; phylum Arthropoda; class Insecta; order Diptera; family Drosophilidae; genus Drosophila; species Drosophila lacteicornis. Next base: position 139,570 of record VNKF01002719.1, read on the forward strand.
CCGGGAGCCGGCGACCACGGCGCTGCTCCACTCCCACCTGGGCGTGCTCGGCGATCTCAATATGGCCGGATTGCCGCCGTCGTTTGCCGCCTTTCAGATGAACGCGGCCGCAATGGCGGCCACTTCCGCCGGAAGCGATACACAGGAGCAGGTGGCCGCGGTGGCCGCGGCCTTTGGCATTGACATGGAGGCGGCCCTATCGCTGGCCAGTGCCGGTTGCACCTTCCAGAGCCTGACGGCCAGCCTGGAGGCGAGCCAGGGCGTGTCGGTGGGCGGTGGACGCTCCTCGTCGGCCGGCAATGGCGGCGGGAGTCTACTGTTAACCGGAAGTGGATCATCGACGGGCGGTGGCGGTGAAAGAGGAGAAAGAGGCGAAAGAGGCGAAAGAGGCGAAAGAGGAGAAAGAGGAGGAGGAGGCAGCGGTGGCGGTGGAGGTGGCAGTGGTTCTGTGGGCTGCGGTGGCGGTGCGGGAGGAGCGGGTGGCGGTGGTGGAGCCTCAGGCGGCGGCGGGGCCAGCGGCTCCTCCTCGCCATCGACCTCAGCCGCAGCGGCGGCAGCGGCGGCCGCAGCAGCTGCTGCGCAGTCGCAGTCAGCCGCGCTGCTCGGCGCCGCGTCCAGTGATCCGAATAGTGTTGTCATGTGTAAGTTCTGTGCTAAAAGTTTTCCCGATGTTACATCACTGATCACGCATTTGTCGGTACATACAGGTGATCGACCATTTAAATGTGAGTTTTGTGGCAAAGCGTTTAAGCTGCGCCACCACATGAAAGATCATTGTCGCGTGCACACCGGTAAGTGTTGTAGTTTCCTCTATATAAATTACTCGATCGACCCTCGCAACAGCCATTACCCAATCAATCACCTTGTCGTCCTGCATCTCATTGTCCCCCAGAAAGTGTTGCCAACATAAATCTGGGAGCTATGTCATATATAATAGAAAATATCGAAGTTATCGAATTTATTGAAATGTTATCGAACGTATTTTACATTTGAATTTGGCGAAATTTTAAATGAGAGGAAGGCCTTATAAAAAACCGATACACATCTTAATCTGAATTAATCTAAATTGGAATTGAAAATTTAAATAATATCAAATGCAGAAAATATCGATAAAAACGATTTAATATCGAAAGATATTTTCAATTGGGTTTAGAAAAGATTGTAATTACAAAATTAATAATTAAAATAATCGAAATTTAATAATAATATAAAATAATTTAAATGAAGCCAAATATCGATAAGTTTTGACTAATTCTTCTATTAGATTCGATTTCTCTGAAATTATAGCGTACATAACATAAGCATAAATTTCTCATATTTTTCAACATGTTGGCAACACTAAAATATATTTATTTATTTTTGGGTTAATATTTTAATTTTTAATTCCAATAAAAAGCTATTCCAATTCAGTTAAAATCATCCCATTTCCCAGAACTTTTAGGGACAATTCCAATAGTGAATTAAAATAAAATAATATTCAAAAATGATTTACTATACATATTCAAAATTTATGTGACACTCAGATTTAAGTAAAAGTGAAAACCAACACTCACCAATTCAACAATTCACCAATTCGTAGCATACTTTTGAGATACTTTCAAGCAAATAAATTAGCTTCTATTGTGTATATATTTTGTAATTTGGAGATTATAAATATTAGAAACGTTCTGGGAAATACGAGATGATAAGATTTCATTAATTTACATTAACATTTACATTTACATACCTTTCCACCCCATTTACCCCATACTGTTATTAAAAACAATTTTTCAAAGTATGTATGTCTCTATATCGAATTGTATTTCCACCGATTTCCCGCCAATTGTCATTTTTGTGTTGTTGTTGGGAAATCACCTTTGCAGGCGAACGACCTTTCCGATGTACTATGTGCGGGAAAACGTTCTCGCGCTCAACGATACTCAAGGCGCACGAGAAAACGCATTTTCCCAAATATGTGCGCAAGTTCTTGTCGCCCAGCAGCCCGGTCGATACAAAGGATGAGTTGCCGCAATAGTGAAACGATTTTAGTTTGTTATTAAATTATTATTATTACTACTATTACTACTATAATAATAACAATAACAACATCAACAACAACAACAACAACAGCAGCAGTAGCAGCAGCAGCAACAACAGCAGCAACAACAACAACAACACCAACAATTACAACTACAACAACAATTGATGAGAAGAACGAGCCAACAAGAACTTTGACTTACTTAAGTGGATAGAAAAGCGAGGAGAGACCAATAACAACAACACCAACAAGAAAAACACACCAACACACACCCCCGAATACACCAATACACCAATACCAACCCACATATATGTATATACCGTTGAAACCATGTATATACATATGTATATATTTTATTAATTATGTAAAACGAGGCATCAGAAGCGCCTCAGAAGAGTCACAGTGAGTCTTCTGGGGCGAAAAGAAGGAAACTCTAGCAAATAGGAAAGAGACAGCAACACACCAACACACACACCAGCATACAGACACACACACAATAGAGCAGGCAGGCTATAACCGTACACAAAAACATCTATATCAGGGGTCCGCACCACTACAGTCAAATGCCAACATTGCATTTGTATGAGTGAACATCCAACACTCTATGGTTAGATATGAGAAAAAAAAACAGCTAAAATATATTGTTATATGGCAACAAAATTAGCTATAACCTAAAAACTAGCTATTTAAAGCTAAAAAAAGCTAAATTTAGACACATAATTACAATTAGTCTTCACTGCCTCTTCTGTTCTCTTTTGTGCATACTATCCGTGAGCGGCAGCGACGCCGACTGAGAAAAATCCTATCCCGCGGGATAGGGCCGTGCGGACCCCTGATCTATATTAACATATACATTATATACAATAATTATATAGCAGCATATTGTCGAATTGTTGAAGTTTATACCAAGAAGCGAACTTGTTTTTTTTTTTTTTGTGTGGGAGATCACGATGATCAGGATCAGCGTATGATCCAATGAGAGAGTGGATATATAGATCCACAATATCCCCTTTTTGTGGAGAGAAACGTTTTTTTCAACACACAGTTAACCTAGAGAGGGAGAACAATTAAAGCTAATTCGCAGCGTGAGAGTTGTAGCAGGAATCTAATAAAAAAAAATTATATATCTACATATATATATACATGCATATATATATGATATATATATTTTTCAAAAGTATATATGTAAGAGAACGTAAGACATATAGGCAAGAAAGAAAAAGCCCCAAAAAAAATTGAAAAGAAATTTACAGAAAATATGAAAAATATAAAAACAAAAAATTGCTAACTATACATGATAAAAAAATGAAAACAAAACAAAATTGATCTAATTGAATACGATTTAGTAATGCTAACGATAGCGATTAACGATAACGATAAACATATAAAATATATATATATATAATGAAAAGAACAGTGAACACGTGATGTAACTTTTTAAGTAGCAGCCGAAGCCGAAGGATCCGAGAACGTAGAATGTTGACGATGATAATAACGAGTTAAAGTAGCTTAAAATAAATACACCCCCCGCCCCCACCCCCCCGACACTCACACAGACCCAAGTAAAAGCAAAGTGAACTGGTGAAGAACACACACCAATACACCAACACCAACACAGGCTAAATTCAACAATTCACCAATTCGTAGCATACTTTTGTGCGTCTTTTTTGTGTTTTTTTTTATTTTTTTTGGAAAAAGTGAGCAAGTGAACGTAGTAAAACATACATATCCCAAGACACAAACCATAGGCAGATCGCTATATAGAGGACTCTTTTCGATAGTGAGTTAGTGCAACAAGGCCCCACTTAGTCCCCCGCTCCCCTCGCTCACACACACGCGTATATTATACACTCACAGAACTTATTATACAGTAATATATACAAATATCTATATACAATATTTATATATCTATATGAAACCCAGATGCAGAAACAGAAATCAGAGACATTTTTGGAATTCAGATAAAATTTGAGAAAAGGAAATGCAAAACAGCAAAGCAGCAGCAGAATTACATAGAATATCTGTGATCTTAACGATATTTATATAAATCTTATACATAAACCAAAAAATATATATATGTATATGAGTAGTAGAGGGAAAAAAAAAACACACACACACACGCATACTAGGCATACCAACTAAGGGTAGTTGTAGAAAAGGAAACAGAAAACGGTTTAGGCTCAAAATTTGATTCCAAAAACCCCACAAGGAACAAGAAGAGATCACCCGAAATTCTTGACGCACACTCACTAATTATTCTTTATTTTTTTTTTAAATTATTTTCTTAACCAACCATGTTTACTTTGCTTTGAAAGAGAAAAAAAAACAAACCCTTATAACCTTTATAAATACGGGATTGCTGCAGATCTCCAATGAGTAAATTTACAGCCTTCCCGAAAACATATATCCTTAGAATTTTTGCGTTATCACGTTTTATCCACATGAATTTGCTACGAATTCTCCTTTTCTCTGGCTAAATGGGAAGCGAAGTTCCTCGAAGAAACCCTCGCCGAAAGGCAACCCCTTTTTCCACCCCAAACTCAAGTGATTAGCCCGGCAAGAACAGCAAACGAAACAAAACAAGAAATGCAAATCGATCTCAAAATTATAACAAAATATAAAACAAAACGAAATTATCTATAAAAGAAACAAAAACAAAACAAAACAAAGAAAGTTTGTGGCTGAGGGCTAAGCGCAAAAATCGGAGGGAAAGTCCAATCCAATTCACGTTTCTGCGACTCTGCGGTTCTGCGGTTGGGGCCAAGATTTTTTCTTTCGATTTTTGACAACGGATTGGGAACAGAGCAAGCACAAGATATTATATAAAAATAAAGAATTAAAAAGTAAAGAACAACATTTTTAAAGAAGCGAATATTTAGATGGAAGGAGGCAACAACAAAACGCACACTAAAAGCACGCTAGACAAAATTCAAAATTCTAAATTTTAAAACCAAAAAGAAAGAGAACAAAAACCTTTTGGCAAGAAACAAACAAAAAAACAAAAAAGAAACGGAGAAAAGAACGGGGATGAAACGGAAACAAACACAAAAACTTTTGGATTAAACAATTTGGCTGTGATAGCATTACATGAATAGTGAATAATTATTGAATAAAACAAAAGAAACCTATTTAACCAAAAAGGAAACGGAGGCAAATAATTATAATTATTTGCTTTGCATTTTTGGAAAAAGCGAAAAGCGAAAGCGAGAAGCGTTGCCATTTTTCACCTTTGTTGTTGGCTTACTTTTCTCATGCAGTATTAGAGGATCTTAGGGGAGTAGAAGCAACAGGCATCAATTCAATAATTGTGATGTTTAAATCTGCATTAACAATTTAACTAACATAATCAACAAGCATTATTAATAAACAAACAAAATTTAACGTTTAGGAACAAATGGAGGAAAAAAAAGAAAGCAAAACAAAATTGTGATTTTCGGCCTTTTAGAAACAAAATTATAAACAATTAACAATTAACAATTAATAATAATAAAGGTAATAACTAAAAAATACACACATGTGCTAATGATATATACAAAAACAAAAAACAAAAGCTTTCTCAATAATTTTAATTGCATTTCAATAGAGGAAATTAGAAACCAAAAAAGGGAGGAGATAACAATTGATTTTATTTTTGGCACAGCCAGACCAAAAAGTCTTCGCACAACCGCCGCAGAAAATAAAAAATAATAAAACAGGGAAACGTGAGAAATTTAAGAGAAGAAAACCAAAACATTCCATGAAAGTAACGAGGGTGGAAAAAATACGGGCGAGGGTGGGGAACTTCGATTCCGGGAGAAATATATATATTTTTTTACACATTTTTTTTTTGTCTAATTAAATAAATGCACTGAAAAAAACCCCTCACCAACACACACACTCTCACATACATACACACAATGTTTCATGCTCTGTGTCTCTTATAAATTTTTTTTTTTTAATATAAACACCTACATAAATATATATGAGTATATATATACTTAGTTTTAAATGTTTAAGCGAAATGTTATTATTATTATACCAACTTATATGAAATTTATTTAGCTTTAGCAACAAAAAACAAAACAAAAACAAATTTAACTAAAACAAAACAACAACAACAAAAAAAAAACGTGGCAACAAATTAATATATAAATATATTTTTTGTTTTTAGTTCTTTGATTAAACAACTTCGAAAGTCCCCTTCTGTTCTGGAATGTATTATATGAGGAAACACATATTATTTGTTAAATGATTTACCAACACAAGAACACAATGAATTTGTCAGCTAGATGAAAAGATAAAAAAAACAGAATTGAAACACATGAATCAAAGATTAAAATTAAATTCAACAACAACAACAGCAGTTTAAGTGGAAAACAAAACAAAAATGAAAATAAAAAAAACTCTATAACTTTTGGCCTTTTTTTCTACCGATCAACATATATATTTTTGCATATTTTTACCATTCATTCACATATAGTTCATTGGAGAATTCATTGTGTCCTCCGCATTTTCATTAGCCCTCATTTTTAATGGTTTTATTTAACACTAAGTTTAGTTGGTAAGAATTGATTTTGCTTAGCGCCTAAGTTGTGATCAAAAGTTCCTTAGTTTGGTTCCCCCATAAACGTTAATTTGTTCTTCAATTATTTTCTTATTTTTAAATTTTTAAATTTAAAAACAAGCCATCAAACAGCAACAACAAGAATTAAAAATTTCTAACAAGTTCCTTGACAAACAGACAAAACAAAATAAGTTCTTAAATACGAAATAAAATAAATTAAAGAGACAAGTAGAAAAATATACAAAATTAAGCAAACAAAAGAAAACAAAACAAAGGCAGTCACACACAGTTTGTTTTTATTTATTTCATTTACTTTCTGTTCGTTTTCTTTGTTAGGTTTTTTTTTGCTTATGATTTTCCCAAATGTTGCCCGCTTTTTCTTCGTGTGTAAAAAGAGAGAAAAAAGAACTTTTGGATCAAATCAATGCTAATACAAATTTTTAGTGGAAATTTTACGAGTAAAAAGAACTTTTTAGGCCTAAATAGAAACGAGAGACTCCAAAATTGATTTAGCTTCGTTTGTTTTTTAACCTTAAAATTTATAACGAAATATTATAAACAAAGTACGTCTTAAAAAGCACTTAACTCCCACATATATAGAAAGCAGCATATACACATCTATATAGAGATATTCAGCTTGAGTTATACACGATTTCCGCTTTAGGTTCCCCCTTGAGTTCGGCACAGGACAAAAACCCCAAGAAAATATATAATAAATAAGGAAAAATGGAAAAATATCATTAGGCGTAACTGCAAAAATGCATTTTAATGGAAACAGGAATTTAAAATTATATATACAAGAAAAAAAAACACAAGCAACAGCAACAAGAAAAAGTAATACAAAATTATATATGTATACAATATATTTGGAAAGCGAAAGTAAGGATATTTTATGAACCTATATAAATAGCGACACACACACCAAAACACACACAGACACGACACAGACACCACCCCCCTCACTCACCGCTGTCCCCCCACTCTAGGATATATCATATATATATATATATATGCCTAAATCGAAGCTTCAACTTGTACAGCAATAGCCGTAGAGAAGAAAGGATCAGGATGCAAAGTAAAATATATATATAACAAAAAAGGTATATATAAAAACAATTACGCTAGAATTGCATACAAGTCGAATTTATATATGAATCTATATACAATGCATACTAGAAACATTAACATACTCAACTTACTGTAATACAAACTTTTACAAAGGCGACAACATTTTTGTTTTTCATTTCCAAAGAGAAAAAAGCGATAAAAGCGATTCCAAGCGAAATTCGAACCAGAAAGCTTTGGCACCCAAAAAGTAAAACTAAAAACGGAATCAATAAATAAAAAAGATAACAAGCAAAAAAGGAAAGGCAACCAAAACAGTTAAAGCAAAATTACCAAAATACAAAAATACCAAAATTCAAACAAAAAATAAAACCCCGCGGAATAAAAAACAAAGAACAAAAATTGCAAGTTTCGGCAAATGAAGAAAACAACAAACGTAAAGAACATTTTCGAATAACTTCCTTTCGGTTTTCATTTTTCGGCATAGACATTTTTTGCGATCTTGAATCATTATCTATTTTCCAAATATCTCTTTTAATTTTTGTGTTTCGTTTTCATTTTCAATTTGTTCTAGCAGAAAAAGTGCTCAGGGTAAACACAGATTCTTCCAATACAATAATAACTAAATGAACAGCAGAACAGAAACAAGCAACAAGCAACAAACAATATTTATATATGCATATATCGATCAGTATATATCTAGATATATATATTATATACAACCAAATATATACAACAACTACAACAAACAACAAGCAAACAATAGTACCAATATTTAAACACAAATCTAATTTACAAAAAAGTGTTGAAAAAAAATATAAGAAGCTGATATAGAAATATGGAAACAAACAAACAAACATAACAAACAAACATAAAAAATGGCTGCGGAGGATAAATGCTTTACAAACGCATTACGTACATAAATAAATAGTAAATGTTTACAATCGACTTACGTACATATATTTTTTAATTGATACATATTTTTTTAAACAACAAACTATGAAGACAAAGACGCGAAAGAAGCTAAACCAACAAACAGTAACGGCTGATTTTTACACAATCAAACAATAGTTGAAATATAAACAACAAAGAACGCTGAACGAAAGTCAGTGCTTTGGACTTTTTTTTTTAATATTTTTTTTAGTGAAAAGTGAACGGTTTTTTATACAATAAATAGACCCTCGCTTAAGGACCTCCTCCTCCTCCTCCTCGCCCCAAACTCCCAAGCTCCAACCACAATAAATGCCTTTTTTAAACATAAAACAAAACAGTCATAGCAAAATGGTAAATAATTATATAAATAATTATGCGAGAAGTGTGCGGCAAGGGGGCAAGAACTAGTTCCACAAATAAGAAAAATACTAGAAGCATTTAACTCTCTCTCAAGTGACAATAAACCGAAGCGAAGAACAAACCCAGTGAACTGAAGAACTAGTTCTCGAGTTTCAAAGAACTAGTTCCAGAGGCTGCCATCAACAAGCAATAAACCGCAAATATACCCTGTAACTCCTGTAACTGTAAATAAATAGAATCAGACGAACCAAGTTCAAGCGGGAACTAGTTCCGGTCCCCCAAGCGCCACAATAAACGTAATTATTGATTGATTGATTGATTGATTGATTGACACTTAACAATTACCTACACACACAAATGTACCCTGTTGACGAATTGCCTTCTTCTACGTGAATGAATTCATTAATTTACATAATCACCTACAATACAAATATAACTTAAGTGTACCCACAGTGAAACGATTGAGATCGATATCGATAGACCGATAACAGTTGATAGCAACAATTAAGCGAAGTAACAATTGATATTTACAAACCCAGCTCATGTTTTTTACAGTGTTACAAATGGATAAAGCCCAATAAGCATATAAATCAATATAAAAACGAAATAAGAATATGAAAACGAAGATGGAATGATGGAACACAACTTGAGTTGTAGTCAAAGTATATAAAGATTGTTTGTTCGTAGTATTCGTAGTATATATTTTTTGTATACCGCATGTGTTTCTGTTTTTTGACAAATCCCTACTTTCAATCTATTTAAATATTATATATATGCCTTTTTCTGTTCGTTAAGCGAAACTTGTAACTTGTAAGCGAAGCAAGCGAGACAGTGAAACGCAAACGCAATAAACTAAACATACGATAAATGATACACACATGACTAGCAATTGGTTTCATCGGCGTATTAAATCAACAACAACAACAACAACAACAAATAACAACAACCATAAAGCAATATTACAAGCTCTAATTAATAACGAAATAAGACCCCCAATCAACCAAACCAAAGTAAACAAAAACAAAAGAAAACAAAAAACTGAATATGTTTGAGTGCCAAGCTAACAATTCGAGGACATACTGTATATAGATGAAAAACGAATAAAGTAAAATAAAAAAAAAACAGAACCAAAAAAGGGAATATGTTATAAAAAAAAGTCACATTTCAAAATAGGTGTCTCTGTGCGAGTTCGGGTAAATGAGGTGAACTAGTTCCGATATTTTTACAAGAGATTTTCCTAAATTTCTAAAAGTATGAGGAAAGTTAAGAAATTTCTTTACATCATCTGAAGATCCTTGATGACCAGCTGATAGGGATGTGTTTCCGCAGGCTGAACTATCGATTAACTATCGATAGGAACATATCGGACTGTAGCTCTAAAGACGCTAAACTTGAAACAGTGAAATGAAACACTGATTTCTCCTACAATATGAACCAATTCAAAATTCTAAAAACATCTTTTACAAAATCTTTCTAATTCATTTAAAGGAAAAATTGATGTTAAAAATTCTTAAAAGGGAAATAAAACAATTATCACAACCAGAAAACTCTGGTTTCAATTTTCAAAACAAAAACGAATAGAACTAGTTCCCTTTTGAAAGCCCGAACCGACACAATCTAAATTTTATTTTGCACAGAACTTGATGATCCGATAATCTTGCTAAAAAAAATAACCAAAGCCACACAGGATCATGTAAATAAAAGTACCATTTGAGAGGCAGCAACGAACATGTTTCTAACCGAGTCTAAGGACAAACATAGAACCAATTTTTGAAGAAATATCAAAGCGGAAATCCCCAAAATATCCTTTCCAAAATGTACATTTCCTTCAACACTCTCACACACCCACACACACAATGTACACACACCTTTTGATACGCTAAAAGAAAAAACAAAAGAAACAAGTTAAAGAATTATGATATCTACACACTTGCATATAGTTATTTATAGAGTAAACAAATAGCAGGACATTGGAAACCTAAAAATGAAAGCTTCAAAAGTTGTAAACAATTTTTTTCGGTATAAGCTCAACCACACTCACACACACACACACACAGAGAGAGAGGAACTCACACATATACAGAGAGGCGAAGGAGCCGCAGTCAGCGAGGAAAATTTGTTAATAATACTTACTAGATTTGACAGAGGCTTGTGTCAGGCTTATTTTAAAGCTGGCTGCAAAAGCCGAACAACAATTTTTTGGGTAAAAAAAGAAAAACAAAAAAGAAAAACACCAGAAAGAGAGGAAAACGCAAAGAAAACGTCAGAAAAGTAAAAGAGGTAAAAGAGAGAAAAAAACAACACTGTAGTGCCTACTCCCCTTTAAAACAAAACAAAAAACAGAATAAAAAATAACAAATAAAAATGGAAAACCAAAAAAAAAAAAAAATATATATATATACAATACATATATACATTATATACTAAAGTAATATTTTATAAAAACGCGAAAGAAAAAATGGAAAAGAGAAAAAAACGTGAAGGGGAAGGAAGTCAAAAACGGAAATTGCAGTTTTTTTGATAGTTATTTTTTTAGCGAGCAATGGGAGGCATTGAGATCTATATATATACATATATATATAACTAAATATACATACACAACTATACATTAGTCTATAACACACACACACACTTACATTTATACAAAAACGTACTTATGGCATGTAAAGAAAAAACAGAAATTAGTTTTTAAAGGAAAAAAAAACTATTAGCGGGCATCGGCAGAGAATCTGCAAAAAAAATTAGGTATACTACACCCACACACACCAACACACACACACACACAACCAAATCAACAAAAACAAAGTAGAAACAACAACAAAGTAGTTTTGCATATCCCCAAAAAAAAACCAACAAAAAAAAAACAAAAAACAAATAAAAAGTAAAGGAAAAGGAGACAAGTTTAAGGATCGAAAAGCAAGGAAGGTAAAGGACTAAAGAACCCCCACACACACACACCTACAGACACACAGAAAAACAACCAATTTATCAAGAAATTAAACTAGTTTTTAGTAATACTATTTTCACAGAACGGAAAAAACGAAACAACAAATGTAAACATATTTAATAAATGCGAAAGAAAAAACCCAAAAAGCGAAACATTTTTCGACATAAGTGAAAAAAAGAAGAAAATACATTTTTAACCTTCCCGAACCGAATAATTATTTTGCAAAATCTCGAGGAATATATCTATTAAAAAAATAAGAATAACGATTAATTATTTGCAGTAGTTGTTTTCGTTTCAATCGAATCGGTCTTGAATTGAGAATTCAAGCGAAAAGCATCCAAAATATTTATACTAAAAAATAAAATATAAAAACAAAGCACACATAAAAACAAAAAAAAAAAAGGATAAGAGAAGTCCCTGGACAGATACACACAGACACACACACACACACACACACAAAATGGGTAGCAAAATAATAGTTTTAGTAAACGACGGTTGAGAACATTTTTTAAGTTCCCTTATTGAGGCTCATTCATAAATAATTTTACACACATACTTCTTAACCAATTATTATTTGTTTGTTTGTAGTAGACAACGTTTTTTAAATATTTTTCCACCTAAGTTATATACGAACCAACATAAATCAATGAAGGCGCAGAAAGAGGCGGCAAACAGCTCCCGATTCGCAGACATTCCAATATTAGAGAGGGAGCTGTTTTTCCCCTAGAAAAAAAACTGCAACAACTGCCTAGCGAGAGGGTTAATAAATAAATGCCAAGTAAGGCGGTTGGAAAAATGCAAACTGAACACAGAACCGAAAATCCGAAGAAAAGTTTACAAAATACAAAAAAAAATAAGATGAGAAAAACAAAAAACAATAACCGAATTAAGAGGATGAACAAATAGCTGCAATACGTTATGATTACGTCAATATGTTCCTACAATATAGACATACAAGATACATAAATAATTTATATAAATATATATTCTTAACTAACTGTAAACACACACCACACACACACACACAACACGAAGAAAGGATTATACAATAATTAATTTAAGGCCGAGGCCGAGAATTTTTTACTAAGAAAGCAGCAGCAACTAACTAACTAAAGCTAAATCTTAAAACCCACAACCATGAACGTTAATCGATTTCAGTTAAAGCCTATCGATATCCCGTTCGACTTCGATTTCGATTCAGTTTCATTCAACATTTTTCACTAAGCGTAGGACTAAGTTAAGCGATCCCCCAATTATTTATTGAGCGACAGCGTACACGTAAAGCTAACCCTCTAAAATTACTCTAAAATAATGCAAATTATATAATTACGTATATAAAGAACTACTATATTAACTGCAATTTAAGTTCCAATCGATACAATTTAGTTTTCATTTATCTCTTTTTTTTTATTACTCAATAAGATTTTTGATATTTTGTGGCTAATAATAAAAAGCGAATGAAAGAACCAACAAAAAGCGAATAAAAAATATTATATGAAAACCATTTCACTCATGTACATTCCTTATCATTTCACACACACACACCCCACACACACACAGCACCGATAAGAACATCACGAACTGGAACTAGTTCGCACACACAACTGTACTTTATATTGAAGAGAGCTTGACGGGAACTCAACAGAATATATATGAAATTACCCAAAAAAAAAAAAATAATAATAATATATTACTAAATACAAAAAACGGAAGGTTAAAAATATACGCTAACTATATTTTTTTTTCGTAGTCGGAATGAGAACTAAAACAAAAAAACCAAAAGCACTGAGCAAGAATAAAATACTTACAAGAGAACTCTCAATTCACTCGACTCATTTTTCGAGTCGACCCAATGCTGAATAATGAACCATTTAAACTAACTAAAGAACTCGACAAGTAAAAAACTAACGAGCGCAGCTTATCAGGCACCAAAAAGAAAACAAAAGAAAAGAAAGATAAAAAATAATAACTAAAACCCGAACACACACAAATAGAAGCAATCAAGAAAAATATTTTAGAACGAACAAAAATTCAATTACTTACATGCAGTCGAAAAAAAACGAAAATAAAACATATTTTAGGCAAAACCGAAGCAAAACACACTCAACAAATTTATATGAAAATTATTACAAACAAAAAGAAAAACGTAAAGAAGGGAGAATAAGAAAGAATATTTAAGCAAAGCAAGGCATATCATAGTTTATAACAGAAAACAAGGAAAAACCAAAAGAAAAATGCGAATAAAACCCAGTCAGTCATGCGCAGAAGATTCTAAAAGCTCCCAGAAGAAAGCAGTGTCGGTCAGCAGATTTGATTTCTATCTAAAAAAAATATATATCCCAGGCCCAGAGTTTTCAAGCCCCGAGAAGAACGAGTAGGACGAGTAAGGCTAACGAGAGGGAATCAAGACAGCAAGCAAAATGGTTAAAATAAATGCAAGTAAGACAGCAACCTATAGGATCAGGATCAGCAGCAGCAGGATCAGTCATATATAGCTAGCTATATATATAGTGTATGCCTAACATTTCTAGTAGTCGAGCGAAAGAGAAAAAAATAAAAATAAAACAAAGCGGAAGAGCGCAAGAAGCGCGGAAACGGAAGTCAAAAATGAACTCAAACAACTTGTTCACACTCACACACACACACACGACACTCACACACTCGAAAACACACAAATACAAGAAGAGTAAAGAATGAAAACAAAGAATGAAGAATAAAGAAAGTAGCTGGAGAAGCTGAAAAAAGCGGAAAAAAACAAAAACAGAAAAAAGAGATGAAAAAAATGAAATAAAATTCTATATAAATAAAAATATTGAAAAATATTTCCAACACTTGCAGTTTTTTATTACAAAAAATAAACTAAAAACATGGCCAAGCCGTGGTTAATTTTTATGTTTATTATATTTTTGTATGTGCATGTAGGTTTAATATAAGGAAATATTTTATTTTAATATTGTATTAATATTTTGATTTACAGATTTTTGTATAATTCATTTTCGTTATGTGCCAGGTCCAAGACTCAAGAAAAAATAAAATACTTAAGAGTTGATTTGAAATCAATTTAAAAATGTGGCCCAAAAGTAGGCTACAAGAAGTTACAACCTACAAATAATTGCATACTTTTGGGTGCCATTTTAAATGTTTTTAGTTTTTCAAAGTTTGCAATTTAAGCAAAAATCCCAAAATTAATAAAACAGGTTAAATATTCATAAAACATGATATTTTAAAATCCCTTTAAATCCGTAAATATTTAATTCACATAAATTCCCATTTAGTCCTAAGTAATCTTTCAATTCCAATCGTAATCAAGGGAAAAAAAATAAAAGAAAAAATATATATAAAACAACAACCACGTAAGTATGTTTATCCATTAATCCTGCCGCTTCTTCCTCTACTCTCTATCGACTTTTCGTTTCGACTTTTCCGTACTTTCATTTGCCACATCTGCCAGATAGTTTGTCCATATATATAGATGTCTTTTTGTGTGAGCTTTTCGGTGTTTGCTTGCCTAGTATTCAGTTGCGTTGCATGAGTTGAAAACGTAGCCCCCCCAGAACCCCTATAGGGATATAGGCACACAGGATTTCCCCCCGCAGTCTTTAGTAGCAACCCGCCCGCCCCGAATTTTCATCCATCACCCCAAATTTAGAGCCAAGGGATATTTATTTATTTGAGCTTCAAGCCCCGATCTCTGATCCCCCAATATTCCCAAAGAAAAAATAAGAAAAAGAAAAAGCAGATCATAAAGAGGCACTGTATAGCAACCGACTGTATCGACTAAGCCCGACTGAATCCCCGATTTCTGATACCCACAGCTGCTCCGGAACTTCAGCTCGCCGATGAGCGCCATGGCCGCCAGTCGCTGTCCCACCCCCTTCGCCTTTCCCTTCACGCCCCTCGGGCTGAGCCTCTTCGACATCGATCCGTCCAGAATCCTAAGCCTGCTGCATCATCAGACCTGGCTGGCAGAGGAGGCCCTCAGGTGAGTCCGCCTTATATGAAATAAAAAATAAGAATATAAAATAATATAAAACAATATAAAATAATATAAATTAATATAAAATAAAGTAATATAATATAAAAAATAATATGTAAAAGTCAGGGATGCTCACGCAGTGTCCCGGGGGACCCAAAGCGGGCTCTCTCTAAGTTCACTTTTTTAAGCGCCCCCCTTTTCCTGGCAATTACTTTGAGAACAACTTTAGAATAAATTATCAAAAAATAACCTTTTCCAAACTCAAGTCAAAAACACTTAAAATACTTAATAAATAAAATAAAATACTTAATACTTAATACACTTTTTACCAAAACAAATATTTATTCGATTTTTCCCAGACTTTTTTCTTATAAAAAAAAAACCTAAATAAAAATATATTTATTATTTCTATTTCAAGTCAAAAACACTTAAAATACTTAATAAATGAAATAAAATACTTAATACTTAATACACTTAATACCAAAACAAATATTTATTCGTTTTTTCCAGACTTTTTTCTTATCGAGAAAAACCTAAATAAAAAAATATTTATTATTTCTATTTCAAGACAAAAACACTTAAAATACTTAATAAATAAAATAAAATACTTAATACTTAATACACTTAATACCAAAACAAATATTTATTGGATTTTTCCAGACTTTTTTCTTATCGAAAAAAAGCTAAATTAAAAAATATGATTTATTTATATTTCAAGTTAAAAGGACTTAAAATACTTAGTAAATAAAATAAAATACTTAATACTTAATAAACTTAATACCAAACAAAATATTAATTCGATTTCTTCAGACTTTTTATTTTACATTAAGCACAGAAAAAATATTAATTATTTCCATTTCAACTCCCACCCGCTCCCCTCAGGACCCGTGGTCTCTTGGCCGCGCCCAAGGACTTCCCCCATCGCTTTACCACGCTCAGCGACCTGCTGACCAAGGACTACCAACCGGGAGCGCCGACGGCCACTGCCACGGCCACGGCGACCACCGCCTCATCGTCCTCCTCCGCCGCCGCCGCCGCCTCGAAGGACACACAGTACAAACAGCAGCAGCAGCAGGCGCAGCAGGGAGCGGCCGCGACCTTCAACCTGCGCTACCCCACGCCCACGGCCTTCTACCAGCAGCAGCAGCAGGCCAAGGCGGCCAAGTCCTCGCCGTCGCCGCAGCAGATGGCCACCAGCACCAGCAGCTCCAGCAGCCACACCCACCATGCCATGTCCAACGACTCGGGCGAGGACAGCTGCAAGCGCAGCTCCGCGGACAGCGACGAGGTGACCATCGTGGAGCTGCCCAGCGAGCGCAGTGCCCAGCTGTACAAGGAGTCGCTGGAGCAGCTCCTCCAGCGTCAGCGCCGCACGCCCATCCTGACCGGCGGAGGAGGAGGAGGCCCCACCTCCTCCGGCAGCGTCATCGTGGACGCCACCGGGCTGAGGCAGTACACGCAGCTGCTGCTGGCCAGCGCCGGCAATCCGGATGCCTCCGGATGCAAGGAGAAGAGCTCCTCCTCGTCCACCTCGTCCACGCCGCCGCTGCTCAGCCAGCAGCAGCTCAGCCAGATGCTGAAGAGTCCCTCGGACACCTGCTCCTCGCTCTTCAGCTCCTCGGGCGGCGCTGGTTCCGGCTCCAACTCCGGGGTGATGGTGCCGGGAACCAGCACAGGCAGCGGTGGTGTCACCATGGAGACCATCGAGGAGGAGACCCGCTGTGTGGTGTGCAACGCCCACTTCCCGAATGTGTGGCTGCTGGAGCAGCACGCCGCCCTGCAGCATCCCCATGTGGGTCCCGGCGAAGAGAAGCCCTTCATCTGCGAGCAGTGCGGCCAGTCCTATCGCTACCGCAGCGCCTATGCCAAGCACAAGGAGCAGAACCATCGGGCCAGGTTGCCGGCGGACAAGCTCTTCACCTGCGACGTCTGCGGGATGCAGTTCCGCTACCTGAAGAGCTTCAAGAAGCATCGCCTCAACCACGCCCTGGAGCGTCTGCATGGCAAGAAGAGTGTGGGCGTCGGAGTCGGCTTGGGCGGCGGCGGAGTGAGCGTCCGCCTGGGCTCCTCCATGTCCCTGCCCGTGGCAGCCCCCACTTCCGTCTCGGCTGCTGGCTCTGTGACTTCGGTGGACCAGGATGTGGTCACCAGCTCGCAGGAGCCCATGCTGGCCGACGAGGGCGAGGATCTGCGGGTCAATGTTAAGCGGGAGGAGCAGCCGGAACAGCACTCGAGCGGCGGCGGCAGCGGCGGAGGTGCAGACGGCGAGGAGCACGAGCAGGACAACACTGTCGACTCGGCGGGCATCACGATGCTCTACCAGGACAACAACTCATCGGCCTCGGCCTCCACCAGCGCCACCGAGCCGAACATAAGCAGCTCCGACGGCATTCATAGTACAAACAAGAGGGTGAGTTATCGGTAACGATAGCCAAGGTGCACAAAAGCGCTGTTATTGGGCGAAAAAATATATATTTTAAATATTTTTTATATTTATTCTGAGTTTCTTTAAGTATAAAAATAATATAGATAACACGAGGTCCTGTGCGCACAGTAACGCTGTTATGAAGCACGATAAATATCGATTATCTTTTTATTATATTTATTCTGAGTTCTTCTAAAATCAAATAAAAAAGTTATCGATACATATAGCTTAGGCACACAGTAGGGCTGTTTTAGGCGGAAAAATATATATTTTAAATATTTTGTATATTTATTTATTTATTCTGAGTTTCTTGAAGTATAAAAATGATATCGTTAACACGAAATCCTGTGCGCATAGTAGCGCTGTTATGAAGCGCGATAAATATCGATTACCCTTTTCTTTATATTCTGAGTTTTTTTAGATTTAAAAAGGATAACGATACCTTAGGCACACAGTAGGACTATTATTAAGCTCAATTTTTTTATTGACTATATTTTCTCTATATTCATTCTGAGTTATTTTAAGTATAACACGGCGCACAGCAACGCTGTTATTAAGCACAAAAATATTTATTTTTAATATGATTGAAGGGTTAAAATATTTTAAATCTTTTTTATATTTATTCCGAGTTCGTCTAAATAAAATCAATTAAAAAGGGTATCGATAACAATAGCTTGGGCGCACTGTAGGACTTTTATTAAGCGCAATATAATAAGTTAATTATATTTTCTCTATTTTCATTCTAAGTTATTTTAGATATAAAAAGGATATCGATAACGATAACTAAGGCGCTCACAGTAGCGCTGTTAATAAGCACGATAAATATCGATTATATTTCCTTTATATTTATCTCGAATTATTTTAAGTTTAAAAATTTAATTAAATATTAAAAATTAAGATTATAATTTTTAAAATCTCCATCTTTCAGTCGCGCATGCACCACTTGGAAACGGATCCCTCCTATTCGCATCAGCACCACCATCACCACCACCATCATCACCAGCAGCCGCCGCATCACGGGCAGCAGCAGCAGCCGCAGCACCATCCGGCGCACCACCTGGGTCATGTCTCACTGCCACTGGGGGCCACCTCGGCCGCTGGCTCCTCCTCCTCGGCGGCAGCCGCTGCCGTGGCCGCTGCCACCGCCGGCAGCAGCTCTGGCAATCCAGGAATGGGCACCGGAAGCTCCTCGGCAAGCGGAAGCGGACCAGCTGGAGGCTCCAGCTCGGGCGGCAGCGGCGGCGGCGGCGGTGGCATCAGCTCCCTCAGCTCGCTGACCTCGCTGATTAACGCCGAGCGCATACCGAACGAGCAGTTTCTGGGGCTGAATCCGCAGGAGGCCTCCATACTCAACTTTTTGCGCGTGGATGCCGCCGAGCGTCAGAGGGATAAGCGGTGAGTCCTAATGTTTTATTTTAAGGAAATATCAACAGAAGCACTATTATATTAGTTGATGAGCTTACATTTTCCAATCACACAAATATTTTATAAAGAAGGTTTTTTTATATAATTTTTGTTATTTAATTTAATATATATTTTATTATTCTTTTATACATCAGTCACAAATTATATATTGAGTTCTTTGATAAATTTAGCAAAACTCATAAGAAAGAGGATTTAAAAATTGATTTTAGAAAAACTTCCCAGGAATTAATTTCCCTTTAATCATATATTAAATTTATAATTTTTGTTATTTAATTTAATATATATTTTATTATTTTGTTATACATCAGTCACAAATTATATATTGAGTTCCTTGATAAATTTAGAAAAACCTTGTTATTTAATGTAATATATATTTTATTATTTTTGTATATATATATATATTGAGTTCCTTGATAAATTTAGCAAAACTCATAAGAAAGAGGATTTAAAAAATCGATTTTAGAAAGACCTTCCCATGAATTAATTTCCCTTTCATCATAATTTAAGCAAAAAAAAGTATGTTACTTACAAGTCCAGAATATCGAATTTACCCACACCAAATTGTTTTATTTTCCGGTGCACACATCTAGGAATTTATACGAACTCAAAGATCTGGATCAAGGAAAGTTAATATATATATTTTATATTTACCTTTCAGGCCCGCCACCTCGCGCTTCGCCTGCCCCTTCTGCGGCAAGTGTGTGCGCTCCAAGGAGAACCTCAAGCTGCACGTCCGCAAGCACACCGGCGAGCGACCCTTCGTGTGCCTCTTCTGCGGCCGGGCCTTCGGGGGCAAGTCGGATCTGACCCGCCACCTGAGGATCCACACCGGCGAGCGGCCGTACCACTGCGAGTCCTGTGGGAAGTGCTTCGCCAGGGCCGACTACCTGTCCAAGCACCTGACCACGCACATCCACAACGCGCCGCGCTGAGATGAGGCGCGTAGGAGGCGGCTCCTACGCAGATAAGGGGAGCCAGCTCCAGGATCACACGCCTCCAAAGGACACCACACACACACACACACACACTCAGACTACAGGAAGTGCATATAGAAATTTATGTATAAATATTATTACAAAAGGAAAAGATGCCTCTTTTTCCTAGGAGTTTTTTTTTATTTTTTTTAAATGGTTTTTTTTTTGTGGTGCAAGCTAGAGAAAAAGTAAAAAATTAGCACGGGTATTAAAGTGTTTAAGATTCTGAATATACACCTATCTCTCTCTAAATATAATTACGTGTGTGTAAGGATTGCAAATTATAATTATAAATTATAATTATCGTAGCACAAAATTATATCTAAATACTATATTTTTTTTTTTTACAAATATAATTAAGCGGGGATATTAGAACGAAATGCAATTTTGGTTCTTTTGAGACAACAACTTATTTTGAGACAACAACAGAGAAAAACCTAGAACTTTGAACGAAAGCAGCCACAAAGCAAAATGCAATAAACAAGATAGTCTGTATTTTCTACCGAAACACGAGAAGATATACTATATATACTATATCGCAAATCTGCCGTTGATATACACACCCAATAGATAAAATATATTTAATTTTACACCGATCTATAGACGCTAAACTAGCAACAATTTGTACAAAACGAAAGAGAAAAAACAAACAAGAAGCAACAGGCAAGCTATAGAAACTAACCTTGTGCTCTTGGGCACAACTGTACTTGCAAGAATCAATGCAATAACTGAGCAAACTCTGTTACCTACCACTGCAGAAGAGAAAAAAACAAAACAATAAACTAATTGGGACTTTAGTTAATTGTCTAACTAAGCCAACAAACTAAAACTAAATGTTAAAGAAACAAACAACGCCGATTCGTGCTAGCTGCAAGCATTATTTATTCTCCGAATTTTCCGTTCAGGACGAGAGGGAGCGAGGAGGAGTCGATAGGATTATTATTGTAAGGCAAGGCGATACAAAACGGGATCTACCTACCACCGTCAATAGTTTAATTTATATACAAAGCAAAGCAAATCAAAACATAGCAACAATTAACAATTACAATTAACAATAGCAATTACAACTGCAACAGCAACTACAACAACAACACAAAACTAACTGTGATCATAGCAACAAGAAAACAACATTGAAGTTTTAACTTAACCAACTAAAACCAACAAACAAGCTAAACAGGCAAGAATAGTTTATAGCGATGGCAACCCTGGCGCAACCAACAATAGATAAATTCGGACTCTGGCCACACTGTGGCCTGCGTTCCGCGCGAAAACGAAATGTGCAATTAAACAATAAACTAGGTAAAACTCATAGGACAAGCATACATGATTTCCCAACCGATTTCTATATGCTTTCATTCAGTTACAAAAGCAAGAAAAAAAACACACAGAAGACAGGAGGAAACAAACAAAAGTTGAACCAAGAACATCGAATTAAAGTGTAAAATGTAAAATGGACAGCCATTTCTTTTTTTTTTTTGTTTATTAACTAAATGTCTTAATGCATTAAGGATGAAGAATATTTGCCGTACCAAAAAAGAAAAATATAGTGGAAAAAAGAAGAAAAAAAAACGAGAACAAATCAAAGTAAAGTGGTAGAAGTAAAGTAAATGAAAACTTTCACTGTGCCAAAAAGTTTCAAGTACCTCATAATTTAACTAAATATTAAAGAGAAAAGGATAACTAACTTATAAACGATAACCAATAACCGATAACACCGATAACCAGCCCACACACAGAGTCCACCACCACCAACACCACACGCAGTCCACAGAAGATCCACAGAAGAACCCCACAAATATTTCCCGAAACGAAATGAGTCTAGACAAAAATATTGTCAAAGCGTATGATAACATATAGAAGCTGAAAGCTGAAAGCGAAGCGTTAACTAATCCTAATTTACCAACCGGCGAGGGCTAGAAAATAGTTAGATAGTTAGATACCGATAGAGATAGAGATAGGGAGATGGGAGATAGAGAGATGGACAGATGCAGAGATGCAGAGATGAAGAGAGACGCGCATTGGGAACTGGGGAAGAATCTACCATCCACACGGGGTTTTTGGGCCACGCGCAGAGTGGCAACCCTGCCTTTGTATACCCTTCTATCATTCGATTACTCTTCGATTATTCGATTATTTGTGTAATTTATTTATTCTCCAGCAACACAGTTCTGCCTAAAATTTTCTCTCACAACTTAAGTGTTCAATTGTAGCGAATATATATACTTACATATATATATATATATTTACCTAGGAGTATATGTATGTGTTATGTGATAGTTTAACAAATTTACCGCACCGTTTGAATTATGCTTTTTGCCTAATAACTCTAATATATACTACAACTACTTCTATCTTATATATACTTTATATGTAACGATTAATCGTAAAGAAAAGACAAATCATTTGATTTCTTTTAGCGTTTATCATTTTCGATTCTGTGTCAGTATGTGAACCGTCAAAGATCAGGGCCTCCTAGCAAATGTTATAGTTTTAGTTTATTAATTGTTAACATTGTCCTCAATTTTTTTCTCTACTCTTCTTTTATTTTTTGTTTCTTTCTTTATTTATATTTTGAACAACAAGCAACACTGCAACAACAAAGAAACAAATATCAACACTGCCTTTTGTAAAACACAAAAACCAACAACAACATGAAATGCAAAATTTTTTAAAAATACTATTTTAATATTTTAAGTTACTCCTTTTTTACTACGATTTATCTTTGTAAACCTAAATTTAATGTTATATGTAAACATCACACATGCCGAAATCTATATTGAGAACTCTGTTTAATTTTTATTTTTGATTTTTTCCCAAGCTCTAAACTAAAAGAAAAAAACAAAAAGAACAAGAACAAGCTGTGAGCTGTGTATGTGAATGAATTATTTGTATGATTATTATTATAATTATTATTATTACTTCAGTTATGACCATCCTAATATTATCAATTTTTTTGGCAACACTTATTATTTTGGAATTATTATTTTATAGTATTTATTAATAAAGTTTTTTGCAACGAAACGCTTATTATTTCAAACCAAACCCTGGCCACACATCCGTCGATCCGAAACCATCCGTCGAATTTTTCAGAAAACTCAAACTCACTCTTGATTGAACCCATTCTTTCCTTTAGTTCATAGTTGAAAATGCGCCTTAAAAGAATTCTAGGAAACTAAGGTAAGACAAGAGGGGAAATCGGAAAATGGAAAACAGAAAACAAAATTCAGAAGAAACCAAATGTAACTCTAGAAACTCCATTTCGGTAAGATACGACAAGTTTAATGTTATTTAAGGAACCCCCAAAAGGAAAGCAATATTACGAAATTAATGAAGAAAAACAGAAAACCTAATGTAATTAATGTAATTTTTTCTTAGGTGTGTGTGCAAGTAAATGTTAAAACAAAAGGATACCATAAACCACAAAATAATCACCATCAAAATTAAGGCGAAATAAGGTTAAGGGGATATTGGACGTTCTATTTTTTTTTTTTTTTTTTTGTGAATGTGCTGAGCGAGGAAAATTGATTTTAAGCCAAACAATTGGAGGGATTCAAGACTCTTATTTCGCATATACATGCATATACATACAGATGTATATATATATAAACATATATATATATATATATATATTACAAATTTACCACGTAGGGCAGTTTTTTTAAGGCATTGACAAGACATGCAGGAAAATACGTGTAACCGAAAATTACATTACAAAATCCAACAACGAAAAACTTTTGGCATTACAAATCGAATGCATTTTTAAATACAATATTTATTGATATACCTAGAGTTAGAGCCCAGCAAAAAAAGAGGACGGGCAAGGCGGCAAGGGCAACGGAGGTGAGTAACGAGTAACGAGTAACGAGTAGCGAGTAGCGAGAGGCGAGTTGCGAGTTGCGAGAGGCCACGAGGCAAAACAAAATGGAACCCAAATATTATATCTATATACAGATACATAAATGTACATGTGGTTTTCGGTGTCTATTACTTATATAAATAGATATATATACATTATATACATACATCATATTATATACACGACGTGCAAATATTTTGAAACAAAACCCAAGAATCCACAAAAGCCCAACTAAATAATTATAAATGTTGTTCATTTGACTAATAAATGGAAGCAACTCAACCAAATGAAAAATGATATACTAGCATATAAATATATATAAAAAACAAAAAAAACAACAAACAAACTAATGGTATTCCACTCCCACACGTTCACACACACCACCAGAGAGGGGCACCCGCCTTTCCATAACTCCAAATAAATATTTTAAATATTTCCTAAGCTATGACACTACTAAATTTCGAGGTTTTAACTTGCCTAAGTTCTTTGATTAACTATTATTAAATACTTATTAGTAGGCAAGAGGCGGGGTGTCCCTAAATCATTTAGCAAATACATGAAAGTTAAAAGAAAAGAATATTACAATTAACAAAAATAAAACTACGATTTCATGAAATTAAGACAATTTCGAGGTTTCACTTGCAAAAAAAAAAAACAAAAAAACAAAGAGTAAAATAAAAACATAAACAATTTAACAATGTTCTATATAATGTAGTCCAAATCATTTAAGTCAATCGGATTAGTTTACCCAATTGATTTTGTGTTTGATTAAGGAACAATTTTAACTTGTCTAAAATCAAAATAAATTGTTAACAGCAACTAACTCATGTATGTAAATACATTAAAATGGAAACCATCTCAAAACCAAACCACAAAAATATACAAAAAACGAAAAAATAGCGAAGAAAACCCAAATGGCAGAAGCAGAAGCATAATAAACATAAAATGTAGTACATGCAATATATTTTTCGGTGTTAGGCGTCTTTTTGAGATTTTTACAGAATACCAAACAAAAGAAGTCCCTCAAACAAACAAAAAATCTATAAAGTCAAATATTTCATTGTTGATGTTGTGAGCAAACTAAAGTAAAAGTAAACTAAAAAGCAAAGTAAAGTATATATTGTATTTGTTTCTCCTACTCTCTCAAAAGTCTCTTCTCTCACCTAAGCTCTAAACACATTAGCTGTCGTGTCTCTTCAAAAAATATTTATAGGGGTTTACATAAGTCTTAGGAGTCGAGCTAAAAGGAAAGAACGTAAGGAGAATAATGTTTCAAACAATTTTTTTTTTATATGTATACATGCATAAAAAAAAAAGAAATTTGGTGTCTACAAAAATATACGAAACTTAAGATGCAACTAAGGAAAACAATTTTAGATCAAATTCGAGCGGTTAAAACGGCAGTCGGAGCGGAGAAGCTGAGAAGGAAAATGGAGGAAATGGGAGGAAATACTTAGCAATAATTCTGAAATGACCTCAATCAAATATTTTTTAAATTTTATATATTTTAGTCGTGCAAAATGGAAGCCTAAATATGTGTAAATAGAACTTTAAATACATACAAATCGAAATAGCAAAATAAACAAAATGTAAAACAAACCAAAAAAAAAAAAACAAAAACAAAAAAAAAACACATAAAAATGTCTCTCGAACGAACGAAGTAAGAATGTGATATTTTTCTAAGGTGTACTACAAAACAAAATGATGAAAAGAAATATGAGAAACAAACGAGAAACAAATCAAAAATAAAAAACAATGCAAAAAGCCTAATTAAATATTGAAACACTTTTACTGAGAACCAGAGAAATAGAGCAAGCCCACATAAAATAGAACAAAATGCAATAGAGACTGATTTTTGACATCATCTCATCATCGACATCACCACCAAAAACACGAACAAATTGTCATTAGATCAGTGATCAGTGTATAACCCCCTCAAAAACATTTACCACTCTTAAACGTTTGAATGGAAAATGCTGGAAATATGGGTGAGATAATATCTAAACAATTTCCATTAGAGCTGGCAACATTTCGATTGTACTATTGAAATTATCGATCCTCTTAACGACGTTCTTCGATTACAATCGATAGTTTTGTTTTATCTTTCCTAAAATATAATTTCAGAGCGATCTATAGTCAATAAAATTATTTAATTTCAGATTATTTATTTTTACGAATTATGTTTTACAAATCTTCGTAAATTTTTTCTGTACTTCCGCTAAGTTCTTTCATTACTTAATTATAATAATTAATTATATTACCTTTAAGTTGTATTAATCGATAGTCTGATCGATAGTTTGCCAGCTTTGCGTCCTTATCAAATGGAATTAATTTCCCGGATCGATATTCCCGGTTTTAACTATCGATTGCTTTAATTTTATTCGATTAGCACTGTGACAGGGGAGAAAGCGAGAGAGTGAGAGTGAGAGAGAAGGAATGTGTGTGAACGTTATGGAAATAATGGAACCAATTCGGAACGCGATGCGTTGAGGTTAAGGTTTAAAAAAATGGTACTTAGAAGCAATGTTAGTTTAGGAGCGGAAAAAGGTAAAGGGAAAAGGGAAAAGGGCAAAGGGCAAAGAGCAGGGGTTGGGTGCATTCGCACAGAGTTGTAATTATTTTTGTGATAAAATCCGAAGCGCAATTTTTTTCTCCAACTGTATTGGTAGGTTAAAGGTCTGTACATAGAAGGCTCTAGAAGGGATTTGGCAGGAGGGATTTAGCGACTTGGAGAAGGTATGGGTATGTTTATGAAGGTGCTACGAACAAAGACGTAATTGAAAATGTGATACAGTTTTTTCCTTGACCTATTTATTGAACGGTACGCAGAGCAGGGGAACAGAATGGAAATGGAACGGTAACGATAACGGAAACGGAAGCGAAAGTGGAAGCGGAAGGAGCTTAGCAATATGCTTTAGAAGCAAAGCAGATCAGTTTTTTAATCATGGGACTTACGTTTTCGGAGGCAGCGAGTTTTTCTTTTCGGTTTCGGTCTTCATTACTCGGTTCACCCTTTCTTCGTAATATTTGAGATCTGTGAGAATGATATCGCAGAACAGAGACGAAAAAAACACCCCAAAAACACCACAACACACCACCACAACCACAAGAAAAACAGCAACAAGAAGCCAGAGATGGATGAGAAATTGTAAAAAATTTACACTTTAGGAAAATCTCTAAATTTTAAGCTTTCGGTGTTTTTAAACCAAAATAAAAACTAACAAAAAAATTAAAAAAAACTACAATAAACAATGGCAAAATGTAAAAGTAAAAAAAAAACATTAGTGAAAACACACGAAAAATTTATATATACATATATATATATATATATATATTTCGATATTTAAAATTTCATTCGGAAAGAAAAGCAAAAAAAGAACATTAAACAATTTTGAGCAAACTCTCGGTGTTTTAAAATTAAGCGCATGCGAAACCTAACACATTACACTAAACAAGTACAGTAAACACACATTTAACTAAGCCAAGGATAAACAAAATAATAAGTTAAGCGAACAGACGTAAACCAAAAACAAAAACCTCTTTCACTTTCGTGTCTTTGACTTAAAACCAAACAAAAAAAAAAATTAAGGCGACAAAAAAACAAAACAGTAAAGAAAAAAATCAAGAAGAAAACAAAACAAAAACATTAAGCATATTTTTAAAATGTAATTTAGCACAAAAAAGAAAACACAAAATTTTTAAACTACCAAAGTATTGATGTGTATTTGATAAACAAAATCGAAAAAAAGATAAAAACCAAAGGAAAACAAAAGAAAATGTAATGAAATGGACACAGGACAGAAAATGAACTTCGATTTGTTTTTTTTACCTCTCTCACATACATATATTTCGAATCTTTGCGTTTTTCGGTTTCGAATATCCTGCGTTGAGCGTTGAGAACGTTGAGAATAAAACTAAAAAAAAAACGAGAACACAACTTTTACAAAAACTACGAAATGCAATGCCTGCCAAAGAATTAATGTTTTTAATGCGATATCCGCAAGGGAAAACAAACGACAAACAAACAAATATTAATTATGTATATGCAACCAAAACAACAACAACAACAACAAAAGTTCAATAAAGCCGTTCC
The DNA here is from genome assembly GCA_008044355.1 of Drosophila lacteicornis. Lineage (NCBI taxonomy): Eukaryota > Metazoa > Arthropoda > Insecta > Diptera > Drosophilidae > Drosophila > Drosophila lacteicornis. The sequence continues at coordinate 168,184 of VNKF01002719.1, forward strand.
AAAATGAAGAAACCAAAAAAAAAGTGAAAACTAAAAATAACACAAAACAAACGAAAAAAAAATCAAAAACTTGTTCAGAGATTTTTGCGTTTCCTTATACGAGACATTTACGATGACTTAAAAACCAAAAACAAAAAATGAAAAACGTATAAAAAATATGAAAAAAAAACTACAACTGTAACACGAACCACGAGAAACTTTTTTTGCAAGTAACAAAAGAAAAATAAATAAATAAAAAAATGGGAGAAACTGAACGAACAACTATTTGTCGTGTACAAGAAGTAAACTTATTTGTATTTAACTAATAAAGTGAAATGTTTATGGTTTATTTTTTAAACAAACCAAAAAAACACCACCATTTTTATGCATTACATTATAAAAAGAAGCCACAAGCAAATAAAATAAATTACAAAAAAACAATACTTGGTTCTTTTTTTACAGGAATTAAAAAAACCTTTGGATTTTCCTTTCAATGGTAAAAATTGGGGTATTCTTCCAGATTCTTAACTTATTCCTTCACAATTAACGAACTATTTAAATTTCCTTTTGAAATCTCCTTTTGGCGCCCTTTGGTGCTACCAGATAGCCAGAAAGAGGTCTTGCCATATCGCTAGGATAGGTTAAAAAGCTCTAAGCGCTTTTCTGCTGATGAATTTTCACCGAATGAGTCAATTATTAACAAGAAAATTATTTCCATAAGCTCTAAATGAGCTTTTCGTAAATTTTCCCCGCACAAAGCAAGTTTTCCCGAGAGCTTTAACGGATTTTCCATTTGATGTGTTTGCGCGTATTTTTTGGCGCTCTGGCTACGGTCACACTGCGCGCTGGTTCGTTTCAGTCGCAAAAAATATTCGCACCGAACAGAAGCCTTCTTTTCCGACACACTCTTTTCAATCGCACACGAAATAGCAGTATTATTGTTGTTGTGGTTGTTTGCCTGCATTTTTTTTACTGTGTATTTTAGCATCCAGTGTTTTTTTGAACTGTAACTATACATATAAGTAAAGCATAAATTAAAGAACGCAAGGAACAGAGACAGCGAGCAGAGAACGAACCGAAAGCAGAAAGTGCGAGCGTGTGTTTTTTGTGCGTTGCACTTTGAGTCTTCTTTTGGGAAGAACCCGAAGGTTCCAGAGAAGATAGGCTTTCTTCTGCCGCGTTGAGCAGGTGCGGCACCGTCAAGGACATAACATACGCTGGAAGGAGCGGCCGGAAAAGTCCGAAGCGGCATGCAGAGCCAGAGCCAGAGCTACACAGACGCTCTGAGTGCCAAGGGCTACCGCAGCTTCGGATTCGACACGGACGTCGAGATGGACATGGACATGAACCCCACAATGCGACGCATCGAGAAGCGCAAAGGCGGTGAGTGTCACTGTGGCTGTGGGCGTGGACTTGTGTGTGCGTGTGGGTGTGCGTGTTTGTGTGGGCGTCATGTGTGTGGTGGGCGTGTTGTGTGTGTGTTTGTGTGTCTAAGGCAGGGGCGTGGGCAGAGAAGCTTTCCCAGAGGGATGCCCATGGGGAAAAGCCCTACTTAATTTCGCATTTATTGTTCCTTGAGGTGTTCCAAGAAAAATAAGAAAGGATGTTATTTTCGGCACACCCATACCCTTGCTAGTGATGCAGAAATAATCTTTTTAAGCAATTTAAATTGAGACTATTTATAGGTTATTAAATAAATTATTTATTTGTGTAGCAACAGAGGATAACATGGCTAGATCGTTTAGGCTGGTGATGCTGATCAAGAATATAAAACCTTATGCTCAAATTTTCAAATAAAATTCATTTCTTCTTTAAAATGCAACTAAATGTTAATATTTATTTCAAGGATTTTATACCTTAAGATTCAGAATATTTTATTCATATATTTTTTAATGTTATATTCTTTAGTCAATATTATATTAATATAAGTGTTTTTACCAGGAACTTTGGCTTTGAGATTCTAAGATATACATTCTCATTCCTCTGATTCCTCATATTATTCAGCAAAGATAAACAAATCCACAGCCAATCGATAAAAATAATAATAATAAAAATAAATCAATTTAATATTGTCGTAAGGAGAAGTTTTTCAAGGCGGTTCTCGGGTTTTATACAAAATCTTTTCGTATTAATATTGATTTTATGCCTTAATAAAATATTGCAATTATAGTAATTGCTAGAAAAGTTTATACAGACTCTCAAGGGGTTTTTTTATCCCCAAAACTCACCCTCTGCGTGCGCCACTGTGTACGGATTGACGGTTGTATGGGGGTGTGCGTGTGGGCTTGTGGGATGCATTGACTTTTGCGCCTTCGTTCACTTCGCTTACCGGTCATCGCCGTGAAATATTTAAATTTCCACGTCAAAAAACTCGAAAGAAACATCAGCAGCGAGTCAGGGCGCAGCACACCCACAGTAGGCAGTAGCAGATACATATGTGCCCGAGTTGAGGTAATGACGTGCAATTATTATAATCAGCGAGCGAGAAGGAGGCGTGCTGGTAACTGTGCATAAATTATCTAGCTAAACTACACTAGTTCCGCCGACGATAACGGCACTGATGATGATGTAGCGATGGCTCCTTTGATGACGAATGCCTCCATCGGGCGCCCTTTAATTATCTTAGCCTGGTCTTGCCTTGGCACACAATTTCCAGGAAGGCTGGGAGGATGTGCCAGTTGAAGTCCTTTTGAGTGAAGGCTTTCTGATGGAACAATTTTTTAAGGGGTTTCTTAGAATCCTTAATGCTTAATGATATATTTTATATATATTTTTTAAGTATGTATTACATGTTTAATAATATATTTCTTATTTTTTTATATTTAATTGTGTTGTATAAATAAACTAATATTGATTTTATTCCGCAAAAAGTAGAAGACTGATGTAGGCATCTAAAATTAAGTAAAAAGAGGCATTTACTTTATCTTTGAAGCATTTTACGCAGGAATATACCTTCAAAAATATTTATACACACTTCTTGTAGGAATAATTAAAGAATGCATTTAGCTTAAAGCAATATAGGGAGCATTTAAGTCCGAGTGACCGCTGACGTCACTCGAGTTTCGATTTTATTCTCCTTTTTTATGAGTCACAGGTTCCAAGCCAAAAAGAAGTTGGCAATGGCAATATGTTGTAGTAGCCAATGGTTTCCTCAATATAAATCATATGTTTGGTCTTATGGGTGCATAATTTATGATTATTGTTTGTTTTCAAAATATTGCCTCATAAATTTCATAAATAGTGATATTATTTAACTGAGGATATTATTTACTGAATGATAATAATAATAAATATCAAATAGTCTGAGAAAAATTACCTCAGAGATTAAAAGCATCAATGCGATTGATTTTTAAAACTTTTTATAAATTTCCATATTCCTTATGTTATTAACATATATTCCTAGATTCCTATTTCTGAATAATTCCTAGAATACTTTTCCATATTTAAACGCTTCCCCTGCGAATTTACTTTATTTTCTCCACAAATTGCAAGTGATTTATTTAATTTTCTCGCAACTAAGCTAAAGTCTTGCCCAGTTTAATTACTATTATTATTTGTCTAGTCCATTGCCTTTATGCTTTGCGAGTGTACGTACGCCGTTTTTTATGTGTGCGCTCCCTTTGTTTATTTCGCATTTTTTCGCGTTTCCTGTTGGTGCAGCAAACACGAGCGCAATGGGAAAAGCCAACAGCCAACAGCAAATACCAAGCCATTTAGGAAATTGGTTAAAACATGAGGCGAACTCATGCGAACTCGGACAGACAGAGGAAAGAGACACATATTTTTTCTCTCTATATATTTATGGGCCAGCTTGTATGTGGCCCAATTAGCCTAGCCGCCGCTGGCGCTGTTTGCACTGAGTCATCATCATCATCAATGGAGCAGAAGGAGAAGAAGGAGGCCGGGGTGGCTTTCAGTTGAAGGAGAAGCCAGCCCTAGCCAAACCCCCAACTCCCTATTAATTGTGACGACTTTAATCTAATCTAGTGCATAGGCAGGGCGAATTTGTTCATGTTTGCCCAGCTGAATTTATGGATGCTTCGAAATAACACGTGGCTCTTTAGTGCAAAGAAAAAATAGGTGACACTGTTATAGCTTGATACTGCAAGAAAGTGTGATTTATAGGAGTATTAAATAATCAAAATGCAGTTGTGGAAGGTTATAGTTAAGGCAGGGATTGTTTTTTCCATTAAATATTATTTGTTTTATAATTTTTTGCCTCTTGCACATTCTATTACTTTGTTTATGAACTCTAAAAATTGTTATCATCTTGATATGACTTCTGCACTTCATGTTTTTATTATATTTTGTTATTTTCTCAGTGTGTCACTACACTCTGGCACTTCTTATCGGTCTATAAATAGCCTCCGCGAATAACAACATCCAAATTTGAGTGCGAGTACGTGTATTGTATGCACAGTTCGTGGGAATCGGGCCCTGCCTATATGTTAGCTCCAGTATCTGGCTCGAATCCCATCCCAGTACTTAGTTATATTATCATTGCAATCATCATCATCAACATCCACTCAATTGGGACAGAATAGTCAGTCGAATGACATGTGTCCGTTGGCTTTATGAGGAATGTGTTGTGTTCAATCAACTGAAGGAACTCGAATTACACTCGTTGGCGAAATTAAATGAATTTCGCAATTATTACCCATTAAATCTTGAAGAAAATAAATTATTTCCAAGGCTCATTTTCTAATAAAATGAAATGGAGCCCTAGATATGACATACAAATGTAAAAATATTTTTAATAAATACTCCCAGTATGCCTTTTTTGTACTGATAAGTACATTTTGATAAGCTTCCTTTTAATAAATAGATAATCTACAGATTAAAGGAATTATTGTTTAGTAACCCGCTTTATATTTAATCTTAAAACATTAAGTATTTAATTAAATACCGCCTTAGTAACCTCATTATGATCAATTTCAGTTTCTTATATTTTATAAAACCAATTCTCGCTTAAATTTCTTATATTTTTCAGTTAATCTCAGATATTTCTATATATTCAACAATATTCAATGCATTTTGAATGCAAATTAAATGAAATTAAATCACAAAAAATCCCAAAAATGATTTAAAGCCCCGTTAGTACTATTTTTTCCACCCCCACTGTGCAAACAGCTGCTAACAGGCTTCACTCAGTCTGTCTGTCGTAGGCATAGGTCAGGGTTTTCCAATTAGAAACAAATAACAACAACAACAAAAAAGCCGAGTGACGGCAAAGAAAATAATAGAGCGATTTCCCACCCGCTTTCCCATCGTGGTCGTGGCTTATTTAAGCCCCTAAAATGATTTATTTGAGGTTCCGTTCGCGCGGCGCTCTCTTTTACACGCGAGAATGCTCTCTTTCTCGGGCTTTTCTCTTTTCTCCGACTTCGAGACTGACTGCAGTTAGTCATGCTTATTATTATTATTATTATTATTATTACATACAAGTATGAACGGATGTGTGTATATTACATTTCCCGGCGAAGGGCTAAAAATGAGTGGGAAATCAGAATCAGTTGACTGCGCGAAGTCGAATCGAATGGAAATATATCCACGGGGCACTTGGCTCCTTTTCCGATATTTTTCCGGTGTTATGCAAGTGCCGGAAAGTTTTCCTTCAACACTTATTTATTTATGTGAAAATCGGGTAAAGATTGGTAATCGCGGTTCGGGCACTTTGCCCAGAAATGCTGAAAAGGCCAAACGCAGCAATTAATAAGTTCGCAATTCGGTCAATAAATACAAAACAAAGAGGCCAAAGTGCCGAGTGCCGGTGCCAAAAATACAACAAAATAAAATCAAAATAAAAATGAGCTTAAGCACAATCGAATAAATAAATTGAAACGTATAAAACAGATAGCCGCGAACAACAATATATTAATGCCGCTCTCTCTTTCTCTATATATACATATATTTATTCTCGTATATGACTGTGTTTGCATATCGCAAATAAGGCAAATGAACTGCCGATGACTTGCAGCTTGAACCCAAAGAAGAAATAATAACGTTTCGGCGGCTTATGAAGCTATCAAAACAGCCCCCCTAGAACCCCAGGTTCCCCAGGTTTCCCAGTTATTAACAAGCCAGCGCTAACCACCCATGATCCCCCCATTTTGGGTCCCCATCTGGTGGCTATTGATAATCCCAGGAAGGCATCGCTAAGTGCCTCTGACGGGTCAGCAAATAAAATAAAAAACGAGCTGAGACGAGCCGAGCCCTCGCTCTTCTCTCAATAGTGGAAAGTTACCAGACTGTGAATATTATTTGTATGACAAACTAACAATCAAAGTGCTTTTTCATGGTTGACAGTCTAAAAAAAAACTGAGTTTATCTTTAACTATCTGTCAGAGATCTTGTCGATATGGAACCAACATATTAGTGATCATATTTTAAGTGATTCTGTAGAGGAAAGTTACTAGTGACAACTCAATTGTTGTATCATTGATCACAATCTATCTACTGAAAGGTTCTTATCTTTATTATTATCAGTTGGAAATCGAAATATTATTGGAAAAGGAATCTTTAGAACTAGTTTTATTATGATTAATGATGATGGAGTGTTATTTCTGTTATTATTTATCTTTTTCTTATAATTAAATTGGAAAAAATAGAAGTGATCTTTAAATTTATAATAAAAATAAGCCATAGAAATATTTTTAAATAATAAAAACAATCATAAATCTTATCTTTATTATTATCAGGTAGAAATCGAAAGGTTATTGGAAAGGGAATCTTTAGAACTAGTTCTATTATGATTAATGATGATGGAGTGTTATTTCTCTTATTATTTATCTTTTTCTTATAATTAAATTGGAAAATATAGAAGTGATCTTTAAACTTATAATAAAAATAAGCCAGAGAAATATTTCTATATAATAAAAACAAGTATAGAATTGTTTTAAAAGTCCTTTAATAGTACTTTAAGGCATTCTTTTTGATTACCTTTATAAATATTATAGAAAGAGGCATAGTTTTCATAGTTAAACCCCTATTTCTAAACAAAACTAGCACGCAATAGTTTTTAAAAATATTTTTATGAGCCAGTCATTGTGGTAAACAAGGCCATCTAATATATTTCTATAATTCGAACGATCTAAATCGATTTATAATCATAACTTTGTGCCAGAGAAATGCTTGTTCGGATCATAATAAATTAATTAATAAGATTATTAATAGAAATTCATTTTTAATCATGTTCTACAAGTACTAAGTTCAAGGAGCTTTGATCTTTTGACATGCAGTTTGTTCACTTTGTTTATCCAAAATATTGTTTATAATTAGCAATTTTTGTTGTTGGGGGGTGAGAACCAGGGAGCTTTCCCTCTAAGTATACGAGCACGGCGAGCGGGAAAAGCTCCACCTGCTGACTTTGCCCATGTATAAACTTTGGATGAACAGATCCGAGTCGGGAGAGGTGTGAACAAGACTGGGCGAGGAACCCAGAGGAACACAGAGAGCACGAGCGGAGACAATGGCAAAATACAACGCGTAGAAGATGCGCGAATTGCGTCGAACAGAAAATTTTGAAACTAAATTAAGTGCATATATATACGTACATATATCCGACCGATCCCATCAGAGGCGACACCGACAGTTGCCCGCAGACGTTGCCCAGTGCAGGCAGAATCCCGAGCAGAGCGGAGAGACACCTGTCACACCGGGAGCATTACATAAAAACAAAAACAAAGAACACCTCGGCAGGAACGTCGAACGGAGCACACACACAGAAATTAACACAAAATACTTGGAACTAGGATCAGGCATAGACTAAGGCCCCAGTCCCAGCCCAGTCAAGATGTCGTACCGCGGCATGCTGAGCGGCAGCTCGGAGGACCCCATTAGGCCGGCCACGGATGCGGACTCCTTCGACGGCTCGGTGATGTCCCATCCGATCCCCAGCAAGCACATAGCCAAATCCCCCAGCAAGCCGCTCGTCAAGTCCCCCAGCGCCGGCAAGTGCCTCGCCTGCGCCGCCAAGGCCTTGAGTGCGGGGATGCCGCCGGTGGTTGGAAGCGGGGGGAGTTGGAGCCACCATCGGTGCACATGTAAGTGAACACTGGTCAGTGGCACTAGTCAAGATCTGTATGTGAGAAAAAGCAGGTACATAATGGGACTTTTCACGGAAAATATAGCTTAAATAAGAGGCAAATTAATAATAATACTATTATTAATAGGGTTTTACGTTATTAATTAGAGGTTTGTACGGCATTTGGTACAAAATTTCTTCATTGGCATCACCAGACGAGTCAATCTACACCAAAAAAAAAAAAAACAAGAGTTTTACCTTTCTACGCGTTGTCATAAAAGTATACTCAAGCAGTATAACGAGTTAAGTATAGATTTTATACTTCAAAATATCAAATGTATACTCCAAAGTTTAGTTTTTATACTCTATAGTTTCAATTGTGTATTTTAGAGTATTATTTTTATACGAACCTACAACGAAATTTCGATAACATATCGCGTTAGCTGGAATTTAGTGCTTTTCTGTTTGTCGCGTTAGTGATTATTATGAAATATTGGTGCAGATGAGTATAAAATGTATACTTTCGTAGTATTAAATTGATAAGCATCTTATTAAGAAATTTTTCATACTCAAGAGTATAGAATTCATGTAACAATCGTATAGGTTCTATGATGATTTTTTTTTGGGAGTAGCCATGTCTGCTTCAGTTGAAACTTCTCTCTTGTGTTCAATAATTACTAATCTTGATAAGTAATATTACAGGCTTTTTTTTAACAATACTTTATTTATTTTAAATATTTTTAATGTTGCTAGTATTAATGAGATTTTTTTATCAGTGATAAGCCATAGATCAAGGTGTTTTGAACGCATTACGATGACAAGTGCGAACTTACATATGTATGTTATGTATGTACATTGCTATATTTTTCTCTGTCTGCACCGCCCACTGCATCCCTCCTTTACTTACACTCTCTCTTTATCTCTCTTCCTCGACGCCTTGCTCTGTGATCTCTAAATCTCTCTCTGGGACTATCAGCTCTTTCTTTCTCCCTCTCCTTCTCTGCGACAGAAAAGAAAGCAAAGACTTGCACTCTCCCACGCACACAGAGCTAAGGCACTCTCTCTCTCCTAAGGTGGCTAGAAAAACAAACAACAACTAAATCCATAGCACTAAGCTACATAAAAAAAGAGATAGGATGCACTGAGAAAAATTATTACAATATTAAAAAGTACAACAAAAATATGAGCAAGCTTCTATGTACAAATTTAGGAGAGAACCCTCACTATCCTCATTAACATTACGCGTGGTTACCACTACTTCTCAGCTAGAATCTATTGAGAATTATAGTGTCTTTTCTCGGCGACAAAAAGAAAGCAAAGTCTTACACTCTCCCACGCACTCTTTCTTAGTTTTAGAAGATGGCCACCACTACTTTTATCTACATTCAGTGCTGTTACCACTAGGTTGCAGCTAGAACCTATTGAGAATTATAGTGTCAATGTATATACTTATTTATTAATTATTTATTTTGTATTTTATTATTTTTTCTTTTGTATTTTTGTTAAGAGTAAATAGTAAAGAAAGTAATACCTAGTTTTCAAACCCCCTCTTGATCAGTGTAGTTTGTTGCCGGCTGTTGTTTTGCCCACGCCTTACTCTCGCTTACCTTTGTTTTTCTGGTTATTTCAGTATTTTTTTTAGAGTGGGTTGATCCGAGTGTCACTAACCTATATACTTAGCAAAACAAACAGGAAAGTTATTAATAAATACCCTACAGAGCCATCGTGCGAAAATTAGGAGGATTTAAGGCAAAAATTAATCGTTTTTGATAAGTACTTTGAAAATAATTACTTTACAAGATTCTTATCGATTCCTTCTTCCCCTCGTACTCCCCCTTTCTTTCCTTGAACTGTTAATTATTTAAGATGTTTGACCTTGAAGTGTATTCCAACTTCGCATCTCTCTTGTATAACTTTTCCGATCTTTGTTTGTTGTTTGTTGAGTGCGTGTTTTGATTTTTGCCCGGGCTTTCGCTATCTCCAGTGTCTGCACTGGGAAAAAATAGTAGTAAAAGGGGAAATGTATGCAAAAATGTGACCGTATTTATAATTAACATGATCCATGATCTTATTTGCAATTATAATAATTTATAATCAGTTTTTCTTTAAATTAAATTATTTTATATTTTATATATTCTCTTAAAAATACTTTGCTAATTTTATATTAACAAATTTGGTTCTTAGTGTACCGCCTCTTCTGGTATTTTTTTTTTAAATATTTATTTATTTTGTATTTTTGTTTTGCCAATTTGTTTGATGTTTTTATGGTTGTTTTTGCCGGGCTTTCGCTGTTTTTCTGATGATGATGCGTGTCTCTGCTGCAGCGCAGCTCTCTGCCTCCGCCTCCGCCTCTGTCTTTGGTCGGTTAATCTCGGCCTGAAATTCTCCGATCCGTGTTTTCCGATTTCATTAAGGCGACAACTCTCGCCCAGCTTACATCGCCTTTACCGGCTTACCAACGATCATCGTCGCTGCCTTTTCGATTTTCCCTGCCACATTTCACCATGAACTTCAATCGCATGGACACTGCCCATAGGTTAAAGGTCGATGTCCGTTTATTTGGCGGTCAGGTGATGGGCAATCAGCAATCAAACCATGACACGGTGCTGTCGCCTGATCCTCTGATTCCCACCGACGAGCTCTGTAGGTTTGCCAGTGGCGGGTGAAATGCGATTAATAAAAATACGATTTATTTATATTAAATTTTGAATCTAAAATGTTTTTTTTTTTATCCCATCCAGGTGATCGTCAGGATTCGCCAGTTGATGAGAAATCCGAGTCGGATGTGGAGCTCACCAACGAGATCTCGGCACCGTATGAGGTGCCACAGTTTCCCATTGAACAGATTGAAAAGAAGCTGCAGGTCCAGCGTCATCTCAATGAAAAGTGAGTAGAGTTAATTTTGTTTTGGATATTTAATCCAAAGATTTCGGATTTATTGGGACATAAAAAATAATATTGAAAGAGGAATTTAAATACAAAAAGTACATCTTAATAGTATCATAGCAACATAATTTATTGTTCAAAATAGTTTTTGACTTGTTATTAACCATAGAATTATTAAAATAAGAAATTGCACATAATTAAAATTATATTATTTCCTTTACAATTAAATTGTAATTAAAAATTACAATGAAAAAATACAATTTACAAATTCTATAAAGAGCATTGACTATTTTTACCTTATCAACAAAATCTTAATAAGAAGAAGAATATTAATAGCTGATTTGTAAGCGAATATAAAGAATAGCCCCCTTTGAATTTAGTCAGTTTGTGATGGGATTTTCAACCTGACTTACGTGCTAAGCTACCAGAAAGAATATTAATATTAAAAGAGATGATTCAGTGCGTTTCAGCAATTTAAGACTTACAAATTAAATAAATCTAACACTGAAAATAAACCAAATTCAATTCTAAACAGCAACAAATATAAATATCCCTAAAATACAGTTTTTTCTTAATTATCTTAAAAACCAGATACTGTACGACTCTCGTAGTTAAAGCCTTAACATATCAGTATCTTAGACAAATACCAAAAAAGAAAAGATAACTTATCACAAGTTCTTAAAATTTATTCTGCATATTTAAATAAAAAAAACTAGGCCAAGCGATTATAATGTAAAATGTAAAGCCTTTTGAATTTCAGTGTAGCTTACAGCTCAGACTCAGATTTATGGCGCTGTTCCCGCCAAGTTACTGACCTCCTTGCTTTCGTCTTGTCAAAATCCGATCCGTACCTAAATCGGAGCCGACTTTTGTTTACGTTACAACACGTCAAAACACGGCTACGGTCTCACAGATCTCGTGATTGGATGGGGTGGTTGTTATCAGTAGTATTTCTATTTTAGAAATTAGCTTTCCCATCATAGAATTTCATCTCTCTAATTATACAGAACAAATAACGCAGAAAGTAAGGAAATTCTATCATAATAATACCTCAAAATCCTGACCTTTTTAGATAAAAACTAGAATCACTTTATCGATCGTTCTTAAATCTGGTATGTGGCTTGAAAATCATACAATAATGTTATATTACAAGTTGAATATAACAAACTTAATCGAAACTGCAGTAAATATATGATTTTAATTCAGGGAAAGAGGTATAACTTTTCTAATATCAGGTTTCCACTTATCTTTTCGAAGAGCGACACTCTTCCTCATCAGTTATTCAATTCAATGCTAATGCATTTTCTCTGCGTGAACGTGTGTTTCCTGGACAGTTTCTATAGCCGCGTAATGAGGCAGCCGCATCATGGCAGCATTATCAGGCTCACAGGTGGATAAGGGGAGGTGGGAATGGGTTCCACGGAGGACACAAAGTGGGTCTGGGTGAGGGTCTGACTATGGCCGATGCAGAACACGTTTTGATTTTGAATAGAACAGCATTAGGCAGCCACGACGACGACGATGACGGTCATTCTCTTTGGTTCCAGCCAAAATCGGCAAGGAACACTAAGAGAAAATATTTTAATTAGTTCTTTATAGCAAATAAATAATTATTTTCTAAAAGTATCATATTTACAAGTCAAGAAATATGATAATTTTTAAGAAATACTTCTGTAAGACTTTCTAAAAATAAGAAAAGAGGTTTGCTTAGGATTTAAATGGATTTCCCTCAGTGCTGTGTGTGGGGCTTATGCCATAACGAACCACCACCGAGAAGGGAACACACTATAACCGGCAGAAACAGAGCCACCGTTGGCCTGGGTTCTGGCGCGGATGCCGTCACTTTCAGTACGCTCCGATCCAATAAGCAGGCAGCTCGACGGCGCAAAACGCGGCCCAAATTTTGCCACCTGCCAGGCCCGCCCGCCTGCCACCTGGGCGACCTCCGCTGACATTGAGCCCCGTCTTCTGGGCGGAAAGCCACCGCCACCGCCACCGACCCACTAAAACCAATCGTTGTTGTTCGTGTCGCACGCCAAATAAATAAAATAAAGTAAAGTGGAAGGAAGCCTAGAGGCGGCGGCGCTTGGAAGAAACTTACCAACACTTCAAGTTTTTTGTATTTTTTGTTTTTAGTTTTTAAAGCGAGAATCCCGACAAGTTTTGCACGCCAAAAGTCAGGAGCAGAGAACTGAGTACCGGGGACAGGAGACACGTTTCAGGGAAAAGGAATTTCTCAATGGGAATGTCGTGCGATTTTAATCAGAGTTCGAAACACCTATTTTTTGTTATAAAAGAAGTTTTTTAGGGAAGTTTTCAAGTGCCAAAAAGTGAAAAGTTTGCCAAAAAATAAATACAAATTATTAACAAAATAAAGAAATATTAAATAGGAAATTTGAGAGGTTTATATTGAAAGCAAAAACCAGGCTAAAGTTTCGGAACCTTCTAGCTTAAGTAAAGCTTAGAAACTTCGACCAACTTTGGCGAAAGTAAACCCTTAAAAATGCAAAGGGACAAACTAGCGACTAACTTTACAATTCTTACAGTGCCTCATGCACTGTCCTCATAAATTAATCTAAGAAAACAAATAAATTGTTCTTAGAACTTGGAACAATTAGCAGACAAAGCAACCCCCTAAAATGAGGACACTCGAGGGATAGTAATTCAATTTAAAGAGCTTCCCAAGACACGCAATTTGTGGCCAAAGGTAGTTTCCTTTTTATTTTTCGGTTAGAAGAGATATTTTCATAGCGTGCCTTGGCCGGGTTGCAAATTAGCGACCAATTGGTGACTCCGCATTGCCATTACCATCATTGATTGATCATCTTCAGTCCCGAAAAGCCATCAAGGGGCTCCAGAGCCTGGCTCCATCCATTCGTCGGTGGTCAGCGTACGGGGCAGGATGTCTTTCGCGGATGACAGCTATAGCTTTGGACGCGTCTACGAGTATCAGCCCGAGGATTCCAAGTGGTTAGCCGGAATAGAGGCTTATTCTTTAAATTTATTTTACTATTATTTATTAGTTTATTATTTAAATTTTTAAATATAAATATTAGTTAATTATATAATATTTCTTTGCTTTCCAGGCAGGCCACAGGATCCCGACCCGTGCCCGCAGCCCCGCACGTTCCGCACGTCCACCGGGAATCCTCCAGCAGCGAGGGCCCCGAGTTCATGGTCGAAATGGAGAAGACCGATGCTGATATTAACTTCCAGCGGGTCTCCATTTCCGGCGAGGATACCAGCGGCGTGCCACTTGAGGATCTGGAGCGAGCATCGACCCTGCTGATCGAGGCACTGCGTCTGCGCAGCCGCTACATGGCCATGTCCGATCAGTCCTTCCCGTCGACCACGGCGCGATTCCTCAAGACGGTGAAGCTCAAGGATCGCATAGACAACGTGCCCGCCAAGGTGGTTTCGGGTGAGTGCCGGAAGAAGCTCTCGAGTTTGGTTCCCTTTGGTCTACCTTTGTACAGCCTCAGATTCTTGGCTTTGGGTTGGGTCTACTTACAGGATAATTGTAGAGGAAGGAAATGCCTTTCCCCAACAATTTTCCAAGCCTGAAAGATGGACCCACTCCACAGCGATGTGTGTAAATATATGTGAATATGGAACTGTTGTCCCTAGATGTTGTGATGCACCACCAATCGCCATCACTTTCAAGTGATAACTGTATAATACAAGCGTATGTTTTAGTGCAAACTGTACGCGCCGGCGTTGCCAGATAGCCAGAGCTCAGCTCCTCCCGTGTCCGTGTCTCCTCCTTATTAGCTGCCGCCTCGCCCGTGTGTCTCGTCCAGTTTTGTTTCGTTTCCATTTATTTCATGTCCTCCGTTTTTATTTGGAGCCTCAACAAGAGCTATATGTACATGTATATTCTCCATTAGTTTATTCCTCTTCTCTATATAATTATGTTTGAGCTTTTTTAGCGTTGTTTTGTTTTTCCTTCCACCTTGATTTTAACTATTTATTTCTCTTCTCGTATTTTTCATTATTTTTCTTATAGACATCATTCGCAAAATGAGTGTAGCCCCCATACAAGGTAATTCGAGCGCACACCTGTTTCCTGGCCTATCCTATCCTATTCCCTCCTCCCCATTCCTGTTCCTCACAAACTCGTCAAAATCAAAGACGACAAGAACAGCTCCGCCTCCTTTCTAGTCTCTCCTCTCTGCCTGACATTTGAATTTCGTTTCCGTTAAGCACTGCTTCCTCGTATTCTGCGTATTGTTTGCTCCTAACCTCAAAACACGGCACCTGCAATCGCTGCCTTCATCGCAGCCAGTGTTGCCAACTATCAGTGTTTTTATAAATAAAATAAAATACAAAAATGTAAAACTAACATTTGTTTTGTAGATATCTTAACAGAAAGTAGTATTATATTCTTTAAATTAGTTTTTTGTTAACTTTTACTAGTCGAAATACTGTTTAAAAATTTAATTATTTATCTGCTAATTAGAAATCAAATTTCTAGTAGAAAAAACTGTTCTAAATTGTGTTTTAAATTTAGTAGATATTTAAATTATTGGTCAACCATTCCAAATGGGTCGCTTCTTATTTTATGATTATCATTTTAAGAATTCGAAATCGAATTAAGGAAATAATAGTAAGTTGGCAACACTGGAACACTGCAACTATCTCACTCATTCGCTTTCCTACAAGAACCTGCCTGACACAGCACGATTTTGCAGCCTCGAGCTTTCTGTCAGCCACTCGCATGGAAGTTTTCCCTTTACAATTTTTATATTTGAACTTTAAATGCATTTTTTGCATCTATTACTTTGCGTTTCTTGCTTGTTTTTGCTTTAGTTTTGTACTTTGTTTGTTTGTTCTATGTTTTTTGCTAACCAAAACCGAAAAAAATATATATAAAAACAATCAAAAACCACGCTCAGCTGAGCGTTCGCTCTCTTCCACTGTATTTTTGGCCGCCCATTTTGAACGCAAAGCCTTGTACAAAAGGAAAGACACGCTCTACGTTGATCACTTTGTAGAACAAAAGTAACCGTCCAAGTTGAATGGCACCCTTAGCCCCAGGGTGGGCCTCAGATTAATGGAAATGCTTAAAATAGTAACTAAAAGTTGGTCCCAAGATCGTTTTCTATCTTTTCTTGAGAAAGCTTAATTAAATTTAATGTAATATTATTACGAATATTACATCGTAAGGTAATTTAACTTGTAATACTTTCGAAAACGTTTTGAAACTGCATTATTTCTCTCCATAACTCTCGAGGTCCACCCTAAAGCGTCCACCCCAACACATAGCAACAACAACACTCGCACAAACACCCAAGTGTAGAGTGTAGAGTGTAGAATTGCCACTAACTGTACCTGAGTATCCCGCTTGCCAACACTGGTCCCCTCTGCAACTAAACAATACAAAATTCTTTTTTCAACTTCTGATTCTTAAAAAAAAATCACAAAAACACGACAACACCACCACCGATCTGCAGATGTCCACGCAAAGCCCTCACTGCATAAGCTGTCGGATCCCTGGAACGTCGAGTTTCCACCCGACGAGGATCTCGTGATTAAGCCTGTGAACGGAGTGTTTCACATTTACACGGATGAAGTGAGTAGACCCAAATAATATTAATATTTAAATATATTTTTAAGTTTATATTGAAGGAAACTAAATTATATTAAAAGCTAAAAATGTAGCTAACTTTGTCCTGAATGGGAACTTTTATATTTTTCTAAATTATACGAGTATCACTTGGTACCAATTTCCTATTGATTAGCTATTGATTACGACCATATAAACAAGTCAATCAATATCAATTAAGACCTGTGCATGCCTCAGTGAAAAAAAAGAGAAATGAGCTGAACGTACCCCACTTATTTTACGAAAATATATACAAATTAACTCTTAAAACTCTTTTTTTATGGAAATTTCTAGGAGGAGAAGAACGAGATCATCTATGAATACCCGGATATGAGCCAATTTGTTAATGACATGCAGGTCATGTGCAATATGATAGCCGATGGACCACTGTAAGTATATTTCCTCCAACCCTAGAGCTAGAGATGGAAGAGAGTCGAAGTTATCGATGTTTTTGTTATCGATTTAAAAACGAGCTTTTTAAATTAATTTAAATATTATAAATACTTGTTCGCCTTCTAGGAAGTCCTTCTGCTATCGCCGCCTGTGCTACCTGTCGTCCAAGTACCAGATGCACGTGCTCCTCAACGAGCTGCGCGAGCTGGCCGCCCAGAAGGCGGTGCCGCATCGCGACTTCTACAATACCCGCAAGGTGGACACCCACATCCATGCCGCTTCCTGCATGAACCAGAAGCACCTGCTGCGATTCATCAAGAAGACGCTGAAGAACAATGCCAACGAGGTGGTGACCCACACCAATGGCCAGTCGATGACCCTGGCCCAGGTCTTCCAATCGATGAACCTGACCACCTACGACCTGACCGTGGACATGCTGGACGTGCATGCCGATCGGAACACCTTCCATCGGTTCGACAAGTTCAACTCCAAGTACAATCCAATTGGAGAGTCGCGGCTTCGGGAGGTGTTCCTCAAGACGGACAACTATCTGAACGGCAAGTACTTTGCCCAGATCATAAAGGTAAGTTAATAAATATATAATAAATAATAGTTAGGCATGAAATATTATACATTCCACAGGAGGTGGCCTTCGATCTGGAGGAGTCCAAGTACCAGAATGCGGAGCTGCGTCTGTCCATCTATGGCAAGTCCCCAGACGAGTGGAACAAGCTGGCCCGCTGGGCCATCGACAACGATGTGTACAGCACGAATATCCGCTGGCTGATCCAGATACCGCGCCTCTTCGACATCTTCAAGTCGAACAAGATGATGAAGTCATTCCAGGAGATCCTGAACAACATCTTCCTGCCGCTCTTCCAGGCCACGGCCAGGCCCAGCCAGCATCCGGAGCTGCATCGCTTCCTGCAGTATGTGATTGGTTTCGATTCCGTCGACGATGAGTCCAAGCCGGAGAATCCCCTATTCGACAACGATGTGTCCCGGCCGGAGGAGTGGGTCTACGAGGAGAATCCCCCGTATGCGTACTACATCTACTACATGTACGCCAACATGACGGTGCTGAATAAGTTCAGGAAGTGAGTGCAATCCATTTTGAAGGCTTTCCCTGTTACCTTTAACCTTTTCTCTCCCCAGGGAGCGCGGCATGAACACCTTTGTGCTGCGTCCCCATTGCGGCGAGGCTGGACCCGTGCAGCATCTGGTCTGCGGCTACCTGATGGCCGAGAACATCTCGCACGGCCTGCTGCTGCGCAAGGTGCCCGTGCTGCAGTATCTGTACTATCTGACCCAGATTGGCATAGCCATGTCGCCGCTCTCGAACAACTCGCTGTTTCTCAACTATCATCGCAACCCGCTGCCCGAGTATCTGGCCCGGGGACTCATCATCTCGCTGTCCACGGACGATCCCCTGCAATTCCACTTCACCAAGGTGGGTTCTTTTTCCTTAAATTTAAATTTAAATATGAAAATACTCTGGTGTTACTGCAGGAACCCCTCATGGAGGAGTATAGCATTGCGGCCCAGGTGTGGAAGCTCAGCTCCTGCGACATGTGCGAGCTGGCCAGAAACAGTGTGATGATGAGCGGCTTTCCCCATCCCGTGAGTTTTGTCTTTTGAGGAAGTAAGGAAGTAATAATGACCCTTTCCTTGACCAGATCAAGCAGCAGTGGCTGGGACCCGTGTACTACGAGGACGGCATCATGGGCAACGACATTACGCGCACCAATGTCCCCGAAATCCGGGTGGCCTACCGCTACGAGACCCTGCTGGACGAGCTATCCAATATTTTCAAGGTGAACCAGACATGCGGCTCCGCCGGCGAGTCCTCCTAGGCTGCGCCAACCACAAGCATATGTAGGCGTGGAAATAGCTAAGGAATACACGGATATATACGGATATATACGCTAGCTATATACAAATATTATAAATGTTTCTGTTCTAACCCGAAAAATAAGAAAAATGTTAAAGCGGCAGACCAAAACGAACTTTAAATATATATTATACAAAACTTGTCTACAAGAAGAATCGATGGTTCATTTATTTTATATAATTTATTCATATAATATCACAAATGCATCCTTTTCTAGGTGAAAGTCAAGAAAGTTAAAGCAACTGAGTTAGTTTCTTTTATTTTATATTATTTATTCATATAAAATCACAAATGCATCCTTTTTTAGATGAACGTCAAGATGTTAAAAAAGAGTTGACTAGCAACTGAGTTAGTTTCTTTTATTTTATATTATTTATTCATATAAAATCACAAATGCATCCTTTTCTAGATGAAAGTCAACCTCTCTGTTTGTTTTAAAGAGGAACTAACCAGCAACTACTCATTTAATACTTTGAGTAGGGCATCAACGAATATGTACAAGTGAATCACAACCTGGAGCATCAGGAATAGCATCCCAGGCTCCGACAAAGGCTCCTCCAAGTCGTCAAGTCCTCCCACTTCCATCTCCGGCTCTGGGTAGATCTCTGGCTCGGGCTTCTCTTCCTCAGGGTCATCTACCAAATCATCATTATCATCGCGAGGAGTCTTGAATTCCTCCATTAGGTTCGATGAGCAATTCCAGCCAAGTCCAGACCAATCATACAGATCTCCCACTTCTTGAGCATTAAGCCACCCTTCCTCAGCTTCCTCTTCGGTCTTTACCTCCTGTTCCTGCATCTCCTTCTCTGGTTTGGGAAAGAGAGCCTTCTCTATTTCAGGAAATCCGAGAAGACGCTCGGGCTCCTCTTCCTCAACTTCCCCTACCCAATCATCATCATCCCAATCGCAAGATAACGAACATAATGTCTTGTATTGCTTCATCAGCTTCGATGAGCAATTGACAAGTGGAGGCATCTCATCCGGAACATCCTCCTTTTGAGAAAGAGTCATCAATTCGATCTCTGGAACGAGAAGTCCACGTAGACGCTCGGGCTTCTCTTCCTTAGCTTCCTCTTCGGTCTTAAGCTCCTGTTCTTGTTCCTGCATCATCTCTGGTTCGGGAAAGAGAGCCTTCCCTTCGATATCTAGTTCGAGAAGTTCGAGAAGTTTGAGAAGACGCTCCGGCTCCTCTTCCTCAGGGCCCTCTACCCAATCATCATCATCACAATCGTAAGATAACGACAATAATGTCTTGTATTGCTTCATCAGCTTCGATGAGGTATTGTCAAGTGCAGGCAACTCATCCGGATCATTCTTCTTTTGAGAGAGAGTCATCAATTCCATCTCTGGAACGAGTAGCTTCTGTTCCTCAGCTTCCTCTTCGATCTTCAGCTCCTGTTCTTGTTCCTGCATCATCTCTGGTTCGGGAAAGAGAGCCTTCTCTATATCGGAAGGTCCGAGAAGACGCTCCGGCTCCTCTTTCTCAGCTTCCCCAACCCAATCATCATCATCCCAATCGCAAGATAACGAACATAATGTCTTGTATTGCTTCATCAGCTTCGATGAGCAATTGACAAGTGGAGGCATCTCATCCGGAATATCCTCCTTTTGAGAGAGAGTCATCAATTCCATCTCTGGACCGATAAGTCCACGTAGACGCTCGGGCTTCTCTTCCTCAGGTTCCTCTACCCAATCATCATCATCATCATCATAATCGCGAGGAATCTTGAATTCCTCCATCAAGTTCGGTGAGCAATTACAGCCAAGTCCAGCCCACTCAAAGAGATCTTCCACTTCTTGAGCATTAAGCCACTCTTCCTCAGCTTCCTCTTCGGTCTTAAGCTCCTGTTCTTGTTCTTGCACCATCTCTTCCTCGGGAAAGGGAGCATTCCCTTCGATCTCTAGTTCGGGAAGTCCGAGAAGACGCTCGGGCTCCTCTTCCTTAGCTTCCTCTTCGATCTTAAGCTCCTGTTCTTGTTCCTGCATCATCTCTGGTTCGGGAAAGAGAGCCTTCTCTATATCGGAAGGTCCGAGAAGACGCTCGGGCTCCTCTTCCTCAACTTCCCCTACCCAATCATCATCATCACAATCGTAAGATATCGACAATAATGTCTTGTATTGCTTCATCAGCTTCGATGAGCAATTGACAAGTGCAGGCATCTCATCCGGAACATCCTCTTTTTGAGGAAGAGTCATCAATTCCATCTCTAAACCAAGAAGCTTCTGTTCCTCAGCTTCCTCTTCGGTCTTAAGCTCCTGTTCTTGTTCCTGCATCATCTCTTCCTCGGGAAAGGGAGCATTCCCTTCGATCTCTAGTTCGGGAAGTCCGAGAAGACGCTCGGGCTCCTCTTCCTCAGCTTCCCCTACCCAATCATCATCATCAGTATCGCAAGATATCTTACAGAAAGTCTTGAATTGCTCCATCAGCTTCGATGAGGTATTGCCAAGTGCAGGCATCTCATCCGGAACATCCTCTTTTTGAGGAAGAGTCATCAATTCCATCTCTAAACCAAGAAGCTTCTGTTCCTCAGCTTCCTCTTCGGTCTTAAGCTCCTGTTCTTGTTCCTGCATCATCTCTTCCTCGGGAAAGGGAGCATTCCCTTCGATCTCTAGTTCGGGAAGTCCGAGAAGACGCTCGGGCTCCTCTTCCTCAGCTTCCCCTACCCAATCATCATCATCAGTATCGCAAGATATCTTACAGAAAGTCTTGAATTGCTCCATCAGCTTCGATGAGGTATTGCCAAGTGCAGGCATCTCATCCGGAACATCCTCTTTTTGAGGAAGAGTCATCAATTCCATCTCTAAACCAAGAAGCTTCTGTTCCTCAGCTTCCTCTTCGGTCTTAAGCTCCTGTTCTTGTTCCTGCATCATCTCTTCCTCGGGAAAGGGAGCATTCCCTTCGATCTCTAGTTCGGGAAGTCCGAGAAGACGCTCGGGCTCCTCTTCCTCAGCTTCCCCTACCCAATCATCATCATCAGTATCGCAAGATATCTTACAGAAAGTCTTGAATTGCTCCATCAGCTTCGATGAGGTATTACCAAGTGCAGGCAACTCATCCGGATCATCCTTCTTTTCAGAGAGAGTCATCACTTCGATCTCTGGAACGAGAAGCTTCTGTTCCTCAGCTTTCTCTTCGATCTTAAGCTCCTGTTCTTGTTCCTGCATCATCTCAGGATAGAGAAGTCCGAGAAAAAGCTCGGGCTCATCCGGATCATCCTCCTTCTGAGCATAGAATCCACTAGGACGCTCCACTGCTTTATCCATAGGTAAGGCGTTCCTGTCTGCCTGAAAGCGCTGCTTCGAGAACTGGACCGTGATGGGCCGCTTGGCGCCTTTAAGTTTGTGGCGCATGTGCAGCTCCTCCACGGCCTTCTGGGCGGCCGCGTGGCGCTCGAAACGGACGAAGGCCATGCCTCGCGACTTCCCGGTGGCCTTGTCGACCAAGATCTTCAGCTGAATGATGCGGCCATAGCGCCCGAACAGAGAGCGCAGCTGGTCCTCGGTCATCGAACGCCGCAGGAACGAAACGAACAGATTTGTGTTGGTGTACTCCGGGTGCCGGGGCCGGGCATACTCCACCTTTAAGCGCTTGCCTTTGAACTCGAATCCATTGAGCTCGCGCCGGGCTGCCTCGGCGCTAATGTCAAAGTCAAAGTCGACGAAGCCGTAGCCAAGACCGCTGCCCGTTGCCTTATCGCGGACTACCTTATGGTAGTCAATTTTCCCATGGATGACGAACAAATCGTACAGCTCCTTATCCGTAATGTCACTCGGCAAATAGTTAACAATGATGTTGGTCCTCGGGGGTTTCTTGATCACGTCCATGTCTAAAGTTCAAATGAAATATCTGAAAAAAAAGAAATTACGGAAAATTGAGGAGACAACTTACTGGCTCAGAGGACGAACGAAAAGAGAAAGAACAATCTTTCTTCCGGAAGTAGCTTTTGACGTTCCACGTGTCACGTTTGGAGTGGCAACTCCATTGTCACTTGTCAACATATCGAAACCGGACACTATCTCTCAACACGAGGCAGCTACGTAACGTCCTGGGACCTGTTTATCGGCGTAAGGTATTTGAAAATTTAACATCCGGCGCCGTTAACTAACAGTTCGTTAAAATTGTTCAAATTTTAACAGAAAGAGGCCGTTGTAACCGTTATAACTTAACTGTAACTGGCACTCTTTAAAACCGCACTTTTCCTGTAATTCCCGAAACAAATTGATTTTAAAATGAAGCTTATTTTTAAATTAAATATAAAACTTCTTCATATTTCAACAGAAAGAGGTTATACCTTTAAGAAAAGCACTTTTCCTGTAATTCTCGAAACAAATTGATTTTAAAATGAAGCATATTTTCAATTTAAACATACAACTTCTTCATATTTCAACAGAAAGAGGTTATACCTTTAAGAACCGCACTTTTCCTGTAATTCTCGAAACAAATTGATTTTAAAATGAAGCATATTTTAAATTTAAACATACAACTTCTTCATATTTCAACAGAAAGAGACCGTATAACCTTTAAGAACCGCACTTTTCCTGTAATTCCCGAAACAAATTGATTTTTAAATATAAAACTTTAGTTTATTCTTTGCAGGAATCTCTAAAAACACTTCTACTTCATTTGCACCTTCCAGAAATACAAATCGCGATCGGAAACAGCACTAATGTAGGGCAATCTCTGGTGCCAGGCCATGCCGCCGTACGTTTTCAGGGAGGCCTCGATCAGGGGCATCGCTGACTTGGCCGCAAACACCTTGAGCGTCACATCGGGCCGCCCAATGCTGGCCAGGACCGCTTCAGAGCTGCCGGGCGCAAAGCGGACCGCCCGTCCGCCATCCTCGTGCACCTGCTTCACATCGGCCGGCACAACGGGTCTGTTGAGGTCCCAGGAGATCACCTCGCCCCCAGCCAGGGCAGTGATAAACAGCCGGTTGCTAAGCGCCCAATCGGCGGACATGAGCGGGACCTTGGGCGACTGCACCGAGATGACGGCCTGCTTGCTCCTCACATTGTAGAGACGGATCATGCCTGCAGAGGAGACGGAGCATGGTTAAAGGTTTCTAGGGAAAGAACAGGAGCAGGAATAGCAGACAAACCTCTCTTCTCCGCCACCAGCACCTTGTTGGGATCGTCGGGATGGCCCTTGATCGACATGCCCGCGGATGTCAGGTGGAAGGTGATCACATTCTGCTCGTCGGACGTCGTCCAGAAGCGGCAGGTGAAGTCATCGCTGACCGAGGCCAGCAGCTCGCCCTCACAGACCCAGGACACGTCGTTGATGTAGTCTGTGTGGCCGCGCAGCTTCTGCACCGTGTTGAACTGTCCCAGATCGGTGCGGAAGATGTCCAGACGATCGCCGCGGGCGGCGGCTAGAGTCACATTGTTCGGTGTGCAGTTGAGCGATGTGTCCGGCGTGAAGGCGAGGGCATTGATGCACCGCTGCTCGTTCTCGTCCAGCTCAATCTCCTGCAGATGTGTGTACCCAAACTCGCCGGTCTCCTCCTGTTTAAAACATAGCATTAGCAGGTTTATTCATTTAATAAGCTTCTCCCGCCAAGCACTTACCGGCAGTCCCACGAGAATCAGGCAAAGGCGGTGCTTGAGTGCCACGGCCAACAGGTTGTAGGCGAACTCGTTGCTGCACAGTTCGTAGCAACGGATGGCGTCGGGCATCGAGATGACGTGATGGGGATCTGTTAGAGCTCGCATCGTTTGTTAGTTTCTTTTATTTCTTCTAATTTTTACTAGTAAATGCAACAAAACGCCGGCGCGGTTTAAAAAGCTGTCGTCAGTGTGGCCGTATTCTGTTTGGTAGAATTGCCAAACCATGGAAGTCCGGAAGGCACTATCGTTATTTCCCTCTACTATCGTTGTGGTGAACAAAACAAAAAAATTAAATAAATAAAATAATAAATTATATAAGATAATAATAAAATGTTGTCAATTATATAGGTATCCTTACTTCTGGAAGAGGATTATAATGGAGATCTTAACGGAATCCCTTAAAACAATAATAGTTGGGGTGTTCCCTATACATTTCCGATATCGTCGTATAGGGAATGAACCGTACATTTTAAAACAAAAAGCTAGTCACATGCATTAGATTTACCATTACCATTACCATTTATCTATATGTATTATATATTTTAAACTGTAAAATCTTTAATTTAGCTACCCAAAGAAGAACAATATACGAATTCTGTAGCTTTTCTGTTACTTAGCCGATATTTTTAGCGATATCTTTCCAGTTTCTAAATTTTGCAAATGCTGGCAAATTACAAGAAGAGTGTGAATTTTGAACATGAAAATAAGAAAATTTGTATAAATTAAATAAATAAATAGAATGAAATTTTGGTATTTTGTTTTTAATTTCCGCGCCTATCGCGATTTGGTATTTTCCTGCGTGACTTCTCTGTGTCTGCGCTACCACACTGTTGGCTGCTGTCCCATCCCTAGTTGTTTCCCACGGTCCCAAGTTTTGATTTTTTTTTCTGAATGCACCACACACAAAGAAAATGCTGAAAAGTGCCGACAAAGTGAAGGAAAAGTCAAGTGTCTGAGTGCCAGATTAGCCGCGACGTTTTCCCGCCCCGTGGAAAGCGAGCCAGTCCGGGAGCCCCACGCAGCGAGACAGCAAGAGGAGGAGCAGCAGCCAGAGAGGGAGAAGTAAAAAGAGGAGGAGGAGGAGCAACAGCGGCGATAATGACCACCCAGCGGACGCAGACGCAGGCGAGGAGTGCGAGCAATTCCGACTCCGACTATGAGACGTTGATGCAGCGCCTCCACATAGGCGCAGGAGGCGGAGCAGGGGCCGGGGGCGTGGCCATGAGAAGCTATCAGCGCTCGCCGGGCGCCATCGAGAACTTCCTGCAGGATGGACAGCAGCAGCAGCACCAGCAGCAGCAACAGATGATGATGCAGCAGCAGCAGCAGCAGCAGCAGCAGCCACTGCACCACCACCAGGACTACAAGCTATACGAGCGCGGCAACATCATAGCCGCCTCCAAGTACGCCACGCCCCGTCCCGTGGAGCAGGTGATGATGAGCACGCACCAGGGCCACCACGGCGGTCACAGTCACAACGGGAGCGCGCACATCTATGCGCCCACCGCCCAGGTGCTGGGCCAGCGGATAGCGCCCCAGAAGCACTCGCCGGTGTACGAGAACCTCGAGTTCTACGGCCAGTTCGACTCGAACCACAAGCGTGCCCAGCCCCAGAGTCCCGGCAGCAGGCAGAGCGCGATGCTTAACGACTACCTGCTGATGCATCCCATAGGCGGCGGCCGCTTTGCCCACACGCCAGTGCCGGCAGATAATCCGGGAGGAGGCAGGGGAGCAGCAGGAGCAGGAGCAGCGGCAGCGGCAGTCGCAGGCTCGCAGTCGGGTCGAGCCATATCTCTGGGACCCACAAGCGATCTCGAGGAGCATGCGGCACCCATCTACGAGAACATCATTCCGCATTCGGGGCAGCGCGCCCAGCCGCAGGCATCGCCGGCCACCGCCACCATGTACCAGGAGATGCAGCCGACGAGCACCTCGTCGGGCGGCTCGTCCGCGTCCACCTCCGGCCTGGATCTCAATGCCCTGCTCGCCTCGCCCATGCACCAGCGCAGCATCAGCAGCAACACGGCCAGCACCACCGGCTCCCTGGGCTCGCCAACGCAACGGTATCGGAACCTCTCGCTGCCCAGCCACCTCAGTCCAGTGCCCACGTCGCAATCGCAGTCGTCGGTGGCCAAGCTGCAGCAGCACACGCCCATCAAGTCGCCCAGCGGGGCCATCAATGTCTCCGTGAATCCCAACTACATTGAGGACATCAACAGCTCCGATTACGTCTGCATGACCGCCAATCTGCATCGGAATACGGCAGCGGGCTTGGCCACGGGCCGAGCGGCGGCCACGGGTGCTATGCCGCAGCGAACTGTCCAGGAACCGGCCATGATATCCACTTCTTCGTCGGCATCAGCCATGGGCACAGCCACAGGAGCAGCGCCCGCTATGGCCACCTCAATAGCGCCTTCCACAGCGACGGCGGCAGCGGGAGCAGCAACGATACCCGCCTCTGGCTCCCTGAGAGCCACGCCCATAGCAATGACGGCTCCCCTGGCGGTGGCCACATCGCCCACGCCCTCGCAGGGCAGCACAGGTGAGAGGGGTTGATATTCCTAGCTAGAATGCAAGCTACATTCCACAGAGATACCTTTGCATGCTTAGCACTAGCTAGGACTAGACACCGCCCATTCCTTCATCGCTGAACTAATCAATAATCATATTAATATTTCTAATCTCCATAAATGTTTTCTTTCCCCTTAAAAACAATGCTTGCACGCAGCGGTGAATGCCGCCTTGCGACCCAGGAGAGGTAGGCGGGGTAAAGCTTCGTTTTCCGAAAGGGTTGGGGTCCCAGAGTTACGGGGATCCGGTTTCTAGACAAGCCCAAGCCCCTTTTTATTACCTTTTTCTACCTGAAACGATTCAAGGAATCGAAATTATTAAATCAAAAGCAGAATCGGAAATTCCTTTCTTAATTTGTTTAATAACAAATTTCTAAACTTATTTGATTATTTTTTAAAGTTTTAACTTGTTATTTAACATATTTATATACTTATTTACCCACTTGAATTGTTTATTTCAAGCTCTTTATTTACTTTATTTACTTACCGCCTCCGCTGACTAATAGGGCTCGTGATGACTAATAACCTTTGTTAATTCATCTGCGAACAGGTCTCACCAAGAATCTGCTGCCGTATAGCGTCACCCCGCCGCGTCCGGCTGGTCCGACGGAGGCCCAGCGTAAGATCGAGGAGCTGACCCGCCAGCTGGAGGAGGAGATTGAGCAGAGCGAGGAGCATGGCGAATACTTTGGCAAGGCCTTAAATTAATACTAATAATAATAATAAGAATAATTAATTAACCCTTTCCTTTGATCCCCAGGCATTTGCCACACCTGCGGCGAGAAGGTCAAGGGTGCTGGCCAGGCCTGCCAGGCCATGGGCAATCTTTACCACACCAACTGCTTCATTTGCTGCTCCTGCGGACGAGCGCTGAGGGGCAAGGCCTTCTACAATGTGCATGGCAGGGTCTACTGCGAGGAGGATTATATGGTAAGAAAGGGAGAGAGAGTTTAAACCAGGCACTCAGGATTTAATATCTAAATTCTTTCCAGTATTCGGGCTTCCAGCAGACGGCGGAAAAGTGCGCCATCTGCGGCCACCTGATCATGGAGATGGTTCGTACTCCCTTCCACACTTTCCCTTTCTATTTGAGGCATCGCGCTCCTCTTTTTCCCTTTGTTTAGATCTTGCAGGCCATGGGCAAGTCGTATCACCCGGGCTGCTTCCGGTGCTGTGTGTGCAATGAGTGCTTGGACGGTGTGCCCTTCACCGTGGATGTGGATCACAAGATATACTGCGTCAACGACTACCATCGAATGTTTGCGCCCAAGTGCGCCAGCTGCGGCAAGGGTAAGAGTTCCACATCCTTATATCTAAATAGTATTATATATTTTGCGTGTTTATACAGGCATCACCCCCGTCGAGGGCACCGACGAAACGGTGCGCGTGGTCTCCATGGACAAGGACTTCCATGTGGACTGCTACATCTGCGAGGAGTGCGGCATGCAGCTGACCGATGAGCCGGACAAGCGCTGCTATCCGCTGGACGGACGCCTGCTCTGCCGCGGCTGTCACCTGCAGCGTCTGGCGTTGCAGTCCTCGCCCCATGCCCGCCACCAGGAGCCCGTCTGCGCCTCGTACCAGTACATGGGTTGATGAGGCACCGCCACCGACTGAAACTGAAACTGAAACCAGAACCCGAACACATCAACTTGTATTCCAATTACCAACTATTATTAACTTAAAGAAGACAAACTGCATTTATATATCGGTAGCGACAGAGAACGCTTTGTTAGTGCTTTCTTTTGTGCTTTTTTACACGTTTTTTTAAGGGCAGTGCATGCGGCGGAGAAGTATATTATATTATATTAAAGACATTGATGTAATAATGGATTCCTGTCAATATACGAATGTGTTCTGGGTCTGTGGTGTTCCACATAGCTATATATACATATGTACTAGTATCCGGTGTCTCAAATATATTGCAATAAACTATTTTATTCGGATGTTCTGGCTGTTTTTTTATCCTTATGATCTGATAGGTCTTTCTATCGTATTTCTTGGTTTAAATCAGTGGTCCGCAGTGAAAATGGAACACTCTATGGCTAGATATGAGAAAAACAATAGCTAAATTATTCAGTAGTATGGCTAAAAAATAGCTGTAACGTTAAAACTAGCTATTTAACGCCAGAAAAGGCTAAGTCTAGCCACACAATTACAATTCGCCTGCACTAATAAGTTTCAGGAGCACTTGCTGTACTTCTAGAATAAATTTGATTTTGGCAAGTGTACTCTAATCATTTTAATGCAAAACAAGCTTTAATACACTGAAAACCCCTGAAGAGAAGCTTCCCCGAGATTTGTACAAACTAAATAAATATTTAAAAGAGTTAATAGCTAAAATATGCTGTAGTATGGCTAAAAAAAAATAGCTGTAACGTTAAAACTAGCTATTTAACGCCAGAAAAGGCTAAATCTAGCCACACAATTACAATTCGCCTGCACTAATAAGTTTCAGGAGCACCTGCTGTACTTCTAGAATAAATTTGATTTTGGCAAGTGTACTCTAATAATTTTAATGCAAAACAAGCTTTAATACACTGAAAACCCTTGAAGAGAAGCTTCCCAGAGATTTGTACAAACTAAATAAATATTTAAAAGAGAGTTGACTTCGCTTCGCTGTGGATCTGGATTTGTGCTCTACGGTGGCTTGGAATAAATTTATTTTAGCATTATCTCACTCGCTAAATGTTTATATCGGCAAAAACAAATACTATTTCGAGTTTCTCTAAGGAATTTCCTTTAATTTAAACCATTTTCAGTTTGGATTTCTTCAGCAAATCCTTTGAAAAAGCGTTCGAGTTTATAAATAATAGAGAAAACAAAAAACCAACTTGATAATTCCAATATTATCTTAGGAAATCAAAGCATTTACATATACATATATAAAAAAGCCTTAAAGATATCAGAGCATCATGATCTCCAGCTGGACCAGACGCTGATTGGTGGCCGCCGGCATGCGGTAGGGCACACTGGCTGCCATATTGGTCAGAGCCTTGGCCCGGCCCCGCAGATGGCGGAGCACGGCCTCTCGGTTCTCGTTCTGGGCCTCATCCGCATTGCCTCCCTCGGAGCCACCCCGTACGTCCACATACTCGGCATACACAATGTCCATGGCCGCCAGGATGACGTCGGGCAGCACCTTGATGACCTCCGGACCCATGCGCTTCAGATTTGTGACGCATTCGTCCACCTCCGTGGAATTGGCGGGCACCAGGCGATGGTTGGCCAGGATTTCCGAGGCCAGACGCGTTTCCCCCGCGTGAACCAGATCAAAGAACTCCATGAGACGCGACAGGGTGGTGTAGGTGATCATCACATTGGCCTGAACGTCAGTCTTGCGTTCCACCAGCGCCACATCCAGACGCTTGATGATGTGGCCCAGTCTCTCGCGCATGCTACCCGGACGCGGCGGCTGATGGACGACCTGGGAGAGCAGGGAGCACACCAGACGCAGGGCCTTGTCCAGATGGCCGGCGATGAAGTAGAGCTTAATGGCCGACTCGTAGTTACTGCGATTGGAGAGCTCATCGCCCACCATGCCGGCGAGCGCGTACTTGTCGTAGTCCATGGTATGGAATTCGGCAAAGATGCCGCCGGTGAAGCGATGCGAGTGGCCCTCGTCCTCCTCCCCAAAGATCAGCACCAGCATCTGGTCGTCGCAGTTCTCCACGAGCAGATCGGAGACGCAGCTGAGCATGGCATTGGGGCCGCGGTCCTCGGTCTTGAAGTGGCGCAGCAGGTAATAGTACTGCAGGGCCTGGGCCGTGTCCGATTGCTCGAAGCACTTGGCATACATGACTACGAGGCGCACCAGATTGAGACGCTTCATGGGCGGCGGATCATCGGGCTCGGCGCTGAGCAGGGGCTGCTTCACCGAGCTGGGCGTGCCCAGCAGGCACACCTCATTCAGTGCGATGGCCATGTGAACGGCGTGCGTGCGATAGTGTCCGGTGCGCGCGAGGAACTCAATGGCGGACTCAAACTGGCCGGTGAGGGCCAGGACCTGGAAGTACAGCGGCGCCTTCTCGCTGGCATTGAAGTAGTTCTCGCCGTACTTGTCCAGGATGAGCGACTGCAGGCCGCTGTACGTCAGCTGCTCGATGTTGTAGTCCCGCTTGTCCTGCTCCCGCAGAATGGAGAGCTGCATCCACAGGAAGTCGTCGATGGTGCGTATCAGTTCCGCATGCCCATCATGCGGATCGCAGGCCAGCACAATGGCGTACACGGCCTTCTTGTAGGGATCACTGCAAACACGCAGCTTGTTGTTGTACTCCAGCTTCAGCTGTCCCTCGAGCTTGCTGGTGTCCCCCAAACGCTGCAGCGTCATCAGCTTGAGCAGCTCCGGACAGGTGCCAGACTCCTTGAGGAACTGCACAGCGGCGACCTGATCGCCGCAGCGGAGACTGTAGTAGACATGCGGCCACAGGGGCTTGCCATTCTTGTTCACGTTGAGCAGGCCGACCAGGGACTGGCTCTGCTGGAACTGGACACCCACATAGGAGCAGACCAGGTTGTACATGTTGGGAATGCCGCCGCGCTTGGCCAGCACCAGGTTGTTCTCGGTCACGGCGTTCATGTAGATTTTGTAGCGTCGCTCCAGGTAGGTGCGCGCCTGCTGGATAAACTGCGGCGCCGTCTGGCGGCTGTGGATGGGATCGATGTTGCGGGACAGGGGCGTCACGTTGGCCATGTAATTCAGCACGCCCCACATCTCGGCCACGGGCTGGTCGTCGAAGGAGTTGCTGGCCAGCTCGGCAAAGGTGGCCACCAGGTTGGTGCGATGGCCGCCCTGGATGTGCGATTCGTTGTAGGACCTTATCTCCTTGGCGTACAAATTCGCGTAGTTATTGAGACGCGAGAACGGTGTGGGCTCGTCGGGCATCTCCGTGGACACCATTTGGCGCTGGACGTCGGGGAAGTCCTGCTGGAGCGGACCAACCAGAGCGTTGAGCAGCGATTCCTTCACATCGCCCCACTCGCTGTAGATGCAGCGCCACTTTTCACGCTCCACGGCGGCGGCAATCTGTCCAGGGAAAATATTAAGCGGAATTAATTAGAATTAAAGGAAGAAGTGAATGAACTTACACTGCTATTGGTCTCCTCGATCACAGACAGTATGGCGTTCTCCCGCTCGTTCTTGAGATAGCCCTGGACGTCGGTGTCTGTGACGGGATCGAGTGGCTCAAAGGATGTGCGGGCGCTGAGCATCTCCAGCTTCTGGGTCAGCCGGGGCAGGTCTACGCCCTTGGAGCCGAGCAGTATGTGCCTGAAATGGCATCGGGTCTCTTATTAAGCCTGGTTTCCTGGTTTAATATGGGAATGTCCAGTACTTACGCCTGCAGATCGTTGGTGCCGGTTTGGGTGACACGCGAGTGCAGCTCCTGAGTGGCCTGCAGCACCTGCGACAGGGTGCGCTCCACGCGCGGCAGATCCGTGTCCATCTCGGTCTCGTTTGTCAGGCGCTGAGCCTGCTGCAGCAGCTCCGCCAGGTCCATGTTGGATTGGGAGAAAAGCCGGGAAATTAAAGTTACAAACGCGGCGCACGCGAGCTTCTTAACGATAGTGTGACCAGCGAGTGAAGAATCGCGGAATTCCGAACTCGCGATTTGCGCGCCACTAAAGTTTTTATCACCGAACTGCTGTTAATTTACGGTTTTTCAATTTATTGCGGCTGATTTATTTACTTATTAAAAAAAGATGAAATGTTGGACTACTTCAAGCCCGACACAATTTGAAATAAAAAATTACAGAAAACTCATTCGTTACTACGTCGGTTGAAAATACCAAAGGAATGTAAGCTGCGTGCGTCTGGTCATTTTTAGTGCGTCAATGTGACAGTATAACTGAACGTTCCGGCAACGGTCACTCCAATTCATAATCGGCTTTTGCAGCGCGCAAATCGAAGAACGGAACGGCATATTTTTTTTACACTGCGAGGCGAGTTGTCCCCTCTCTCTGTCTCCCCAAAAAAATACTGTGTGTGAGTGTCCGAGTGTTTGTGTGTGTAAGAGCGTGCGTGTGTATTGGCAAAGAAAATTAGCACAACAAAAGCGAAAAGGAAACGAACAGTAGCAAGCCCCAGAGAAGCACGCACCGCACTTCGTTGTCACGCGGATAAAACTTTTCGATCGGAAGTCGCCCAGAAGTCATCAAAAGTTGAACCGACAATGTCAGCCGCCGACGCTGAAGCGCAGCAGCAGATCCAGGAGACGAACGGAGGCAGCAAATTCGATGTGCCCGAGATAGAACTGATCATAAAGGTGAGGAAATATGTACAAAAAAATATATACCTATATGCATACATATGCTATATGCTTTGCATACACACAGTCGGCATATGTGTGTGTGCGTTGTGTAGGTTTTCCATTTCGCTCTGCGCAAATTTCCATGCAGAGTGAAAATGCAGTTGAGGCAAAAGCAAACAAAGGCAGCGGGCAACAACAATAAACCTGGAAAAACACACGAACTGCTGTTCTGCCTCTTCCTTGTCTTCGTCTTCGCCTGCTTCTTCTTTCTGGCATTTTGCAGTGTGTCACATTTGGTTAAAAAGAACAGAATACGATGTTCTCACTCTCTCTCCCTCACCCCCACACGCCCCGCTTTATCACACTGGGTCCCCGTTTCACGTTCTCCGTTCCCCCATATTCGTTTGCTGTAGTTTCTAAGCATCGCCAAAACCGGTTTCCTTTGCGCCTCTTCTGCTTCTTCCTTGCTCCCTATCGTCAACACACAGACACACATATGCGAATCTGCACAGAACGAAATTTTGGATATTCTTGCAAGATCGATGAGAAAAGTTTGAGAATAGTAATATTAAAATTATTTAAGCTATTATTCACAAGATCTAATGGAATTTATTCTGGTTTTTCCTTAATAAATATCTTGATAAGTGGAACTTTTTTTAAATCGAGAAACAGGTCCCAAAATATGATCATGTGTATTTTCTCCCTCTGCACCCACAAACATACATATCTAATTGCGTGTGTGTGCGTGTGCACAAAGTCTGCTAATTCTGGAACGTAACATATTTTCTGTAGCTCTCTTATCTGTTATAAACTTTAATCACATTTCATTGCGCCAATTGCTCAACAACAACAAATGCTGCTCCTCCTTCTTCTTCTTGTTCTTCATACTTCCCCCCACTCCAAGCCCCAACCGCAACTCCTCCCCTGAGACCCTTTCCGCTGTGCCGTGCTGTGTATGTGGGAATTGGTGGGTTTCTTTTAGTTGTTTTTTATCTTTTAGTGATTTCTAAATTTCTTGACGCATACGTCATGCCCCTCCAAAAGAATCGAAGAAAAAACAAAACAGCTAGCACCTACATTAGTGGTCACGATATTAGGCATCCATAATTAAGATCTACCCTTTTGTTTGTTTAACTAAAATAAACCAAGTGGGCATAGAGGGATCTCTGAGAGAAAGACTTTTACATTCTGAATTTCTCCGAATCTTGCACATAATAATATTTCGCCCGCTTTTCTTGGTTTCTTTCTATCAAAACAATTGTGCATTTTTCCATAGAATTGTATATTTGGTTCAGGTTGCCGTCTAGGGAAACTAAATTGAAAGAAATGCACTTTTACTGCTTACTAGGTTCTATAAAATAGAAACAACCATATTAGTTTTCCTATAAATACTTCCACATTTTCTTTAAACAATTATAATACTTTTACCCCAGAAAAGTAGCTTTTCCTTTGTATTATTTATTTACAAATTATACATTCCTGAGCTAATCCACCTGGGGTATTTGCTAAAATATACAATAAGTTAATTAGAAAAATAAATTAATAGCTCATCGAGTAGTTTCATCAACAATTAAACCAGGAATGTTATTTAAGCCCCAATGAGTCAACGGGAACTTCATCATTTTGTGAGCTATCAACTTTACCGCATTTGTAACTCGAGCATGACTCCCTCGGTTCTGTTGGTTCCCACTGTTTGCCAAAGTAATTGTAATTGTTTTCGGAACACTTTGGAGCCCTGCTGTTGTTGATTCTATTGGCAAACTCAACCTCAACTTGACGCTCGACTCTTAACTTATAACCACTCATCCAGCCCACGCAAATGGCGGCCGCACCTCAAGTCGTCTGCCCGTGACTAATCCCCCGCCTTCCAGCCCCCATACAATACCATATAATATAATATTATTTTTTACCAATTCCATTCCCCAAAACAACAATTGCACTGAGCAATCCAGTGAGGAAGAGAAGGTATTTCGTCGATTTAAAGGAAAGTAAATACAGAATTCTTGAGTTCTTTACGCTGAATCTCATATTATGTTCTTTAGAAGAAGGATATAACTTGTACAAAGCTTGTTAAAATAAAGGTATTATACGCTGTCAGGGTCTGAAAGTTGGTACCCCTACCATTTCCAGTCCCATTCCCATTCCCATTCCCAAAATATCAAATGCAATGAGCAATGACCAAAAATGTTCAGTACCCGAGAGCTCCGCTCCCTTTTCCTGTTTTTGTGGGAGAAAGTGCTTGCCGCACCTGTTGACTGTTGTTGTTGTTTCTTGGGTCTTGTTTATGTTGTCGTCTCACCTGGATTTCGGCTGCAAAACTTTTCCAGAAGAGCAACGACAACAGAAGCATCTTTGACATAACTTTGCAACAGCAGCAGCAGCAGCAGTAACGACGCACCACACTCTCCATTCCATGGCCGTACATGGCGCAGTACGTGGAAAAGCCATTTCCATTTCCAATTCCCAGCGAAAAAAGTGAAAGTTCAATTTGCCGCGCCAGAGGAAAGCCAAGCTGTTGCTGTTGTTGTTGTTGGTGCAGGGGAGTTAAACTCGGAGCTATATATACATGTGTATTCCTATAGCACCGGATCGTGGTGGCATGCCTCTCTGTTCCGCGCGTGCAGGCAACAAACAAATACAAATGTGTTTTCTTGTTTCGTTTGTTCGCTTTCAGAGAGGGGAAACAAAACAATCATTGAACGCTAAACAGGTTTTTCTCGTGCCCGCTTTTCCGCCTCCTTGGCTTGGCTTTAGCCTCAGCCTCAGCCTCAGCTTCAGCTTCAGCTTTGGCTTTGGCTTTGGCTTGGAAAACCAGCAGGCAAGCTAAGAGGAGCTAGGTCCAAAGCCAATGCCTTGCCCGCGAGTCATCGCCCACGCGAGAGTTCCAGAAATTGGCCATGCCATCGAATCGAATCAAAACAAAGCGGCAATCAAAACAAATAGCGATCCCAGAAGCACACAGAAAAAATAATCGGATACATTTTCCAACCCTAGAAAAGCTTTTGCAGGAAAACTATTAGAAATAATAGTAAATACTTTTGTATCCATCTCAGAAATATCAAAATAAATCTCTCTGCCTAGCCATCTTCTCTGCCCTTTTTTGTTATAATATTCCGAGCTCTTTCAGAGTTTTTCCTTAGTAAAATACATTCATATTTGGTATACGTGGGCTGCTACATATATTTCTGGCCTAATAATGAAAATACGAATATTTATTAAGGAAAATAGTTTTATTGTTTTTCAAAATATTCTCCATCAAGATTTACACACTTTTGCATGCGCTCAAACCAATTTTCGAAGCACTTTTTCCACTCTGATTGACACACCTCAAAAACATGGTTTTTGAATGCTTCAACAGCATCTTCTGGCGACGAAAATCGTTGACCACGCATTTTCTTCTTGATGTGAGGGAATAAAAAGAAGTCATTTGGTGCCAAGTCAGGACTGTACGGCGGATGACCCATCAATTCGACGTTTTGGCCAGTCAAAAAGGCGCTGGTTTGAGCCGATGTGTGAGAGCTCGCATTGTCATGGTGCACAATGATTCGTCTTCCCTTGTT